>JAPYZU010001943.1:0-14972 GCA_030523005.1 Tryphoninae sp. B BG-2022a
TTCTAGGAACACGATCAAAATATTCCTGAACGAAAAAATGTAATGCATTTTTTCGGCTCTAGGCAATTCGCTAGTCAAAAGTTGATGATAAGTTATACCCACTCGTTTCCTCGTTTATTCGTTCATTATCTGGCGGAATTCATTGACGAGATGTGTCAGTGAGTAGACAATCGCACGAATACAATTTCGTACTACAATTTTGAATTGCTCGTTACCCAGTAATCACTTAAGGTATAAGAAGAGAAGTAGTTCAACCATAGTTTAACACCATCGTAAATTTAACATTTCCACTCGACGTACCAAAACCGTCATTAGCTGATGTCGATAAAAGCCACACACCTGCTCTTGCATCTTGACGCTTTTGGTTTTCGGATCGTATGCCTTGCACTCTCGGTCAGCACACTCACCAGCCCTCTCATCCTCATTCGTGCAATTTCTCTTCTGTGCTACTGCACAAATTCACTACGTTAATCATTTTTGGTCCCAGCATGGTAACAGCTGCCAGGGTCACGAAGAAAAGCGTTATTATCAGTTTGTCGCAATGAGAATGAATCACCGCAGCACTCGGTATCATAAATTCATACGAATGAACAATTAAAATTGATTGTCTGACCATAATACACTCGTCGTAAATATTATTAATTCGTGTAAATGTCAAGTTTAGATCATTCACGACCATGTCGTTGTTTGGAAAATCTGGTCGTGAAAACATTGATAACCTGTCAAATTAATCAAGTTTCGTAATTCGTGTAAGTCTGAAGCTAGAAAATTGAATTTTTAATCGAACATAGTTGAATTTCTCTTTGGCAAAATTCTTTGGAAAAATCTGTCGTGAAAAAATTGATGGTATGGATTAAAACGTTACGCGAGATTGAATGTTGATTATAACTTTGTACAGTTCAATCAAACAGTTCGATAGCTGTCTGAAATGTATTAGGTTTGAATCTTTGATCGCGTTTCAATTCGACGTTGATTATTCATACTGAAAAAGTCGAATCATTTAGCTACCTTTATGGTTTTTTTTTCTCTCCCTCTCCTATATATCGACTTCCAATATTCACGAGTCGAGAATGAAAAGGAAGTATCTATTTATAAGACAAAAAGACCCTTCAGTGCCAGTCTTCTCCCTTTCGTCTTTTCCTTTTTTTTTTGTACGTGAAGGGAGATTCAAAGCTTTCGCAACTACTAGGCCATCATCCAGCTGAGCTTCCTGTTCTCTCTCCATCCTTCCACCTCGCAAACCCCACGTCAAAGCTTCAACTTTTTCTCTCTCTTTCTCTCTTTCATTTTTTACATCTCTCACTCCAAAACTCGCTCCATCTATCTCCGTCTCACTTCCGCACACGAAGAATACCCCTGTGATTTGCTCTCGACTATGTAGCACTTTATCGTTATCTTTATCTCCTGTGACTCGTGGATGTAAGACGAGACTGTACCCAGCGGACGAAGGTTTGAGATTTTTCCACTAATTATGAAAGACGAAATATCTGACGCATATGGTCAACCATAAAATGTTACGACGGAAAGATTGATGTTGAGCCAGATATAAGAGGAAACTATATTTTCCAATGAACAAAACTACTCTTGTAATTAAAAACAAAAAATAATGATTTATATTGGAACCAGTTCAATACGATCTCTCTAATATTTTTGTTCTCTCACTGTCGCCATAACGAGACGTAAAATTTCTTGTTCTACGAGTCTGAAATTAAACCTTAAAATAGAACTGTCGCAATTCAATGATAAAGGCCGCGCTAAGACTATGAGAACCAAGACTGATGTATAGGAGGAGTCTTTGGGGACTGAGGCGAAGAACCAGGCGAAACAGACCATCGGAAATCGGAAAGCGTCAGATCCCCGAGACTCCCTTCTGTCAGAGTCTTGGAGACCGATGTTGGAGTTTGAGATATCCCCGAGCCACTCTCGAGGGTACTCTTTACGTCGAGTAGCACAAGAGGGAGTCTTTCTCCTATATATCCCTGTATATATATATATATATATATGTATCTCAGTCGTTTCCGCCCACTACCCATGTTCTCCTTCACAGCCGGGGACCGTTTGGCCGAGGCTTCGATAGGAGGGAAGCCCTCCTTTCGAGGGTGAAAGGAAGGAAGGAAATTCACATGGGCTGCTTGGTAACCCCGATAATTACGAACAAGGACGAGCGGAATACTACGTGTTCTTGGTTACGGCAAAGCTGCAACACCGACGGATCACGAAGAAGCTGACCCCGGCGAACCCGAAGTAGACTCGATCGCAAGGGGGTTTAAAAGGCTAGCTTGGGATAGTACATGCAGGTTTCGAGTTACTAGCCGGAAGTGAAACGATGCATAGCAGATCCGTTGAGGGTCGTTGTGGCGAAGCTTAATATGACAGTATATGCAGCAAATAACGTAGGACAGGTAGATACTAGCTTAGAATTCCGTATGCCATGGAGTAGGGAATTTGCAGGATAACGTAGGATGAAGTTTGGGCCGGGATTACGGGAGATTGGTAGCTTAAACCAAGGATTGGACCGTTTTATGTATGTTTTCTAGAAACAAAAATACAATTTTTTGACAGAGGATTCTCAAGACTTATAATTTGGTTAAAACTGATTGAACCAATGGATGACTTAATATAATCGTTCGAGGCTAGACGCTTCTGGTAAGGTGGAATCGAGTCCATTTTGTCCAATCGCTAGTCGCCATTTTCATGCGACTGCTTCCCTCTCACTTGTTCACTGTAACGTTCGCTTTGCTATCCATGGCAAATTGAACAGATTAGAACTATCCGACAGAGGAGAATATACAGAGAACGCCAGATATCGGAAATACGCTACAGCGAAATAGTAGTAAAGCCAGTTTGAGGCACTCCGCGTAGATCAGGTTACCTGATCGGAATTCTCTTTGATGTGTTTGCAGGCCTTACAGGATCGGGACTGGGTGGTGGCGTACCGAATGTTAACGATCGTCTGAGCGGTGGTTCAGCCTCGGCACTTGGCTACACAGCTGAGAAAATTCGTGCTGCCGGAGCTTTGGGTAGTACGAGACACGGTAGCGATGCGAGAACACCGAGAGACGGTAGGGAGGACGACGCGAAAAGCGTGGAGAACGTGTCCAGGGAGTTGCTGCCGTCGAGACAGAACCTCCTGGACCTCGTCAGCAACAAACTCGGCGGACACACACCTACCCATCACGACTACCACTCCCACCAGCAACAGCAGGTCAGTTTTAACATACTTTTTTTCAATTTCCTCGTCACATTTTCCATTCGTGTTTTACTTTTCCATTATTATCGCTCTTTCTCTCTCCCTGATTCTCGCTCTCCTTCTCTAAGTTGGTTTATTTTTTATCACTCGCTAAACACAATCCTCTTATGGCATATTTCATCCAATTTCATTTCCACCGAGAGGATTAAGCGCTTAATGCCGAGGGGTAGGGGTTTTGGTAAAGAGTTGGAAACAGTTGGTAAAAGCGGAAAATACGGCAAATGAAAGAAAGGGAGTTAGAGAGATGGAGAGTAGATATTCTACTCCCCCTCACGATCTCGCAAGCTCCGGATCCTATTATGGTTGCGTGAGTGCCCGCATTATCACTGCTCGGGGATTCTTTTTTTCGCCCACCTTCGTTTCCTTGACTTGTCGCTTTTTTCATTCTTTTCTCGCATCGTTCCTCTTTCAGGGTGAATGGATCGGGTGAATTTAAAGTAAGAATTTGAGCGTCAAGGGTGGGATGGGTCCCAGGGTAAAAGATCACTCAAAAGATCTTCCGTGATGTTTACTCGGCGATCCTATTAAACCGAGGGATTTTATAGTACGTGGGTAAAAGAAATTATCGTGTCGTCGACACGGCATTTAGAATAGGCAATTTTGCGTACGTCGAATGCCAATATCTCGCGTGGAAATGCGGCACTCGCGAGGAATTGGTTATCATTGCGTAGACATTAATTTTTGATCGATCGTTGATGACAGTTTGAAAACAAAAAACTATAAATGAAGAGTAAAAAAAAAGGCAAACAAAGATAAGAAATGTAATTTTTCTGGCTAAAATCTTAAATCGGGCTCTCGTGCAGGTTTACTCGGTGTCGCAGCGATACTTCAGCTCGTCGCGTGACTCGCTTCACACTGCGTACGTGAATCGTGGTGCGAGCGAGCTCGATCTAAGTCGAAAACCGAGACGAAAGGATCACCTCCGCGGTAGGTTCAAGCTCCCGAACGCGGTAGCTCTAACCTCCTCGCGAGAACCGTCACATCTCCACGGTCCTGCATCCACGAATCATCTCAACAGCAACAGCAGCTGCAACGGGACTGAAACGTGAGTTCGGCGTCCCCGCAACGAGTATTGTCCAATTTACATTGGGAATTAGCTACAATTTTTATCGCGATGATAAAACAATTATTCGCTATTTATATCCATCAACGGGACGGTTGTTTTACGATGCGATCATAATTGTTGTTACGGGAATGGGATTTGTTTCTCACGCGGACGAATAAGTTTTCTAACTGTTCAAGAAATGCTTCGTTTTATAATTTTGCATAAAATGTCCCGTTAGCTTAGTAAGCGATAACTCGTGGATTCAATCCCTCGGACGATGGTTGAACCGTCGATTAGCTAATAAAAACGAGGGCGGGACTTTGACTGGAAGCAGTATAAACGAAAGGACCTGTTAAAAAAAATAGCCCTCGTGACCCCGTCCCCCGTGACTTTCAGGAGATATACAGCCCAACAACAGCAGCAGCAACGTGGAAGCAGAGGATTTCCTGGACAACCGGGTACCCGTGGCTTTCGTACCGGAGCTCCCAATTGGTCGTTCGTTTTTGATCCAGCGGGACGTCTCTGTTACTATTGGTCGATGGTCGTATCACTAGCCTTCCTCTACAATTTTTGGGTCATCATCTATAGGTTTGCCTTCCAGGAGATCAACGGTTAGTCCTATTTCAATATTTTTAACGATCACATTCTTCCTATGAGTTTTCATGCCTGCAAATACAGCAAATTCACTTCTAAATGCATTAATTATCTGGAATCCACGAGAAATTTTCTCGTATATCAGTCAGTCATTAAAGATTCTGGAATTCTGTTGTTTGTATTTGTTGTTTTGTTTCAATTTTCTAGTGCAAACACAATGTAGGTTTTATCTTAATGGTTCCAGGACAAACCCTCGTGGTGTGGTTTTGCCTTGATTACCTATCGGATCTGCTGTACCTGGTGGACATAGTCTTTCACTTTCGTACGGGCTATCTCGAGGACGGCGTGTTACAGACCGACGCGACGAAGTTGCGTAATCACTACATGAACAGCACCACATTTTACATAGACTGCCTGTGCCTGCTGCCCCTCGACTTTTTATACTTATCTATAGGATTCAACAGTATGCTTCGATGTTTTAGGCTCGTTAAAATATATCGGTAAGCACGAGAATAAATTTTGCAAAATTACATAATTCCCAACGAAGACAAAACAAAAATCCAAGCTTTTTTTTTCATATTTTTCTTATTTCTCTTGTACAAACAGATTTTGGGGGTTCATGGACAGAACCGAGAGACACACGAACTATCCGAATTTGTTTAGATCGACATCACTGATACACTACTTGCTGGTGATATTTCACTGGAACGGTTGCGTCTATCATATTATATCTAAGAACAACGGTTTCGGGAGCAAGAATTGGGTCTTTGACGACTCGGAAACGCCTGACGTTGTCAAGCAGTATCTACAGAGTTTTTACTGGTGTACACTGGCGCTGACGACCATCGGGGACTTGCCAAGGTAAATATACAAGATCGTCGGTTTTCGCCTTCTCGCCTAACAATTAAAAAAAAAGAAATATCTTCTTTCGCGAAAACGGAACTTTCTTCCCCAAAATCTTATAAACAATACTTTCTTGTTTGTTGAATGAAAGTGAAAACAAAACGAAATAAAATGAAGTCGAATGGATGGAATTGGTTACCTATGATAAATTGAATGGATCAGTGAATACTCTTAGAAACGAACTGTCAATACGATTTGAAAAAGCGTTCGATCTTTCATGTGTATTGCAGACCTAGAAGCAAAGGCGAGTACTTGTACGTGATAGCACAGCTGCTGTTTGGTCTTCTGCTGTTCGCAACCGTACTTGGTCATGTTGCCAATATCGTGACTTCGGTGAGCGCAGCCCGAAAGGAGTTTCAGGGTGAGTACAGCCTCGAGTCTTTTTTGAAAGCGAAACAAACACCAATGAAAGAAAAACTTCGTCTCTTTCACTTCTACTTCTCACTCTCTTTTTCACTCGTATCTTGCCAAACGAAAAGAAAAAGAAACAAAAGAGAGTGTACAAAGAACGAAACGAGTCGAGATAGAGTTTTCGATTGAATCGTTTCGTTAATGGTATCGAAAGCTCGACTGCAAATAGCAAATGGCAATCACGACATTAAGTTCATTAGAACTTGTGCACAACCGATAGCACAATATAAAAATGTAACGATAATATTAATAATAACAATGCCAAGTTCACTGAAACGAGCACGATAGCGAATTCGTTCGAATGGATCGCTACACTAGACTTGCCTCGGAACGAGAAAATACATAAAATGGAGGACCGCCAAAGGGAACACTTTACTGGTATTTTTTGTTGTTGCTTCGATACTGAAACAGGACGTGAAAATTCTCACGATCGAATCGTAGCATCCAGCATCCAATAAAGTGAAAAAACAAACCAGGTTTCTTTGAAACCTTCACAAACCTCTGCTACCGTTTATAAAAGAAATTAGATAAATGATGCATCAATTTTCATCAGAATCAGGAATAAAATTGAATTTCGCATTCAAGAAGACGTTACCAAAAATCGTGTTGAATTCGACGAGAATCTTGTGAATGCTGAATAAAGCTTAGCTGTCCTAGAACATTAACATGCTTTAATCCTTGGGCTTCGGGCTACGATATACTTACACACAGTCTCGATTCATCCTTTCAATCCTTTCACCCGTGATCCTGCATTGTAATTAGCTCGAACAAGTTCCCCGGAACCATTGCTAATCAAGATAAGACGATGCAAAGCTCTTGCCACTCTGTCGAGATATCGTGGAGCGTCAGGGTTTGACGGCAATCAAACGACAGCAAGGATCACAAACCTACGATGAATTTCCCATGCATCTTCTCATATTTACTCGCGTTACTTTGAATGTCGTGACTTCAAATGATATGAAAGAAAAGATCCGCTGTCCAATGGTTCTACAAATTTTCTCTGCCGTTCTCGTGACTGCAGGTTTTTCGCTCGCTGCAATCAAAGGAAAAGTTGTATGTAGCGAGACGCAACACCGACGATGATCTTCAGCGTCTCTACGGTTGGACTCCTATGTCACGTGAACGTTCGCCCGACCCCATGAGAGAACTCAATGGGAGACTGAAATTGACCGAGGGGAAATAAAAAGCGCATCTCTCGCGATTGCACTTTCATACTCTGCAACCCTGTCGTTGTAGAGTATCGCTATAGCGTTGTAGCTAATACTTCTGAAGCTTTTTCTGCTGTCGGTATATGAGACAGCACGGTGTACATGAGAACAATCTCTTAGGACTCTAACTCAGTTGTTTATGAACATACTGTACCAGTCGGATTGTGCTTCACTTTATCGAGATATTCTTTACCAAAAAAGACAATTTACCCTCGAAACGCAAGTATCATTTCACTGATGACGAGATTATGATATTTTTTGCTCTTTGCACTTGTGATAATGAGAATCAATAAAATTTGAAAGTTCGGAAGATAGAGTAGAATAAATGACGAATTATGTAATGATAACGAACAAGCATTAATCAATCTGTTTAAGTGTCTTATTTAATAAAAGCCAATTCATTTTGCTTTTATTAAATAAGACAAAAAGATTATTAAGTTTTTTTTATCTCTTTCGATAAAGAAAATAAACAAAGATTAGTCATACACAAAACGGTTTTTTAAGAAAAATTAACTCTCTAATTTTAAGCAAATCTCTAAAATCATGGAGAAAAGTTAAAGTTTATTTTCGTAACTGTGTCTGTGAAATGTGTATAGAGTGTATGTGTGTGTTGCTTTCGCTCTCATCCGGTTTGACGCCTCTACCGTATTAGAGCTATAATTTGCAAGTCCGTGTAGGACAGTGCTTAGAATATATTGTCCCGTTTAATTCTGGCTATCTGGCTCGGAGCAGGACTGGGAAGGTGACTTAATCCGAGAAGATTATTCGTCATTACTATTACAAACAATCCGGAGTACAGTAGTTTACATAAGGAGGATAACCCGATACCTACCATCCCGTCGGTCAGCGTTTCTCTATCTCGGCGTTAACAGTTATACCCAAGTATTATTATCACGTATTCCTCATTACGCAATTACAATATTGTCACAACTACCTTTAGACAATTTCCTCTGTACGAGAAAGGCAAAATACATAAGCTCTTCATATACCATAAAACATGCGTCGTTCCACGAAACTACAACGCAATTGCTGTAAATTAAATAATAGATTACTCACTCTGATAAAATAGAAATACATTATTCTTAAACAAATCCAAGGTAAGTCCTTGTTGTTCTTCGAATCAAATTTCATACTCATACTCAAACATGTTTCAGAAAATAATCGTTTCATCTCTCACCATGATCTCCTGTTTAAACAGGTCATGTACCTCGGAGTACGCATACGTGGGTGGACTGTTGCACGAGGGTTGGGAAAGTATTGAATGTTTGCAGGGCTTTCGAGTTTGACCACCAAGTTCTATGGAGCTGACCGACGAAAGGCTCGAGAATGTTCTATCGGTTACTCGCACAACGGACGAAGAGGCCTCTCGGACGAGCCCAGGGTATCACCGTAAATTACTCAGCCGCTGCAGCCATTCTATGCTCGTTCGAATCCAGCGTTGCCCTTCACTGTAGTGCCATAGCATTCTCTCCTGTGAGATTACTTAAGGTAATTGGATAGCTCTAGTTGCGACAAGTCTACTCCGACACACGAGGCAAGACTCACTCTGTCGACTTCCCGTAACGAGATGAGCTGGTTTTATGAAAAGTTAACTCGCCAACGTCCAACGTCGTACAACGAATTTTCGTTGAACCATCGACACTTGGATTAGTCGCAAGATCTATGCAAATTATTTCTACAGCTTTTCTCTTGGCGTATAGTGCATCATGAAAGTCAATTGCGTATACAACGAGAGATCGGTAATGAAATATCTCTTGACGTCACGGTTTTTAAAACTGTCGAACAAGATTTAACTTGGAAGATTTTTCTAAACTCGATCGACTAAGTTACTAAACAACGAATCCTCGATATTCTACATCTTCGTTAGTTTCATGTTTGTTAAGAAGAGACGTCTTGAAAGTTGTGTTGCTTTTTGAAACGTTTAAAACGCGTCGACATAAAAACAGATGCTCGGACGTTGTTAAAAAAAAGAATCGTACGCGAACGCAATTTTTCGTGGTTCTGCAACGGAGATACGACGGAGAAATAAAAGTTGGAAACGTCGTATATATGGTAAATGGGTGCGAGAGGTTCCATGCGTGAAACCAAGGATAGAACTCGGTGAGCGTTGGAATTGTAGCGACCATGCTTCATGGAGCGAGAAACCGACGGGGGTGTGGCGGACCTAAGCCCCCTGAATAATATATGGGAGCCGCAGCGCATTGCCGTTCTGCGACACTCACCCTGTCGCAGTGTCACTATTATACAGACATGGAGAACGTTGTATGCCACATCTGCTTCTGCCACTGAAATTTTTCTCTTCTCTTATCACCGGAATAACAAAATTCTCAAATTTCCAAAGATACCAACGACGTCTTCGTGGATGAAACTTTGAAGAATTTCTAAATGCGAGGAAGCAACGACGATAGTATCCGCAGTCAAAGTTGTTACTGCTCGCCTCAATCTCCAGAGCTTATTTCCTTTGTAGCGCTCAAGTCGCCAACCTATCGTGTCCTCCAGGTCGACTCTGGGGGCATCATGGATCCTCCGGGACTCCACTCTCGATACCAAGTTTCGGAAAGCGTGCCCTCCGTGACTCTGCTCTCGATACCAACTCTATCTGGCGAGGTAGTTATGGAAGAATCCATGGGCCCTCCAGCACCCTCCGCTCATCATCAGTCCAAATGTCAAGTTCTTGCCATTTTTGAGGGTCTATCTATGAGGGGCTCTATGGGGTACCATACCCATTCGATCGTTGAAATTTCATCGTCGTCGAATGCCAAACGTCAAATACGCAATGGGCCAAATTCCATTAAAAAATTCCCTCGTTGCAGGCCTTTAATCAGTGATTACTTTCAATTGAGTTAGCTCGAGTTACTACATGCTCGAAAACCGTTTACGAGTTAAACACTTTTACCGAGCTCAAATTATAGAAAGCGATCATTAAAATCCTAGAGGTCAAACGAGTTTTCGTGTTGATTTTGTCGCGCGCATGTTTTAACTTTTGATTAAATACTATAGGTAATGCAATATGCGATCCTCGTGTTACTCGCTACCAAAAGGCTGCTCGTAATCGGAGCGTAGCTCGCGTGCTTCACTATACAGTTTACCCGTTAATACGTACTTAGTAACGTAGATGGTAACGCGGGCAAGTATGCTTGGACACGGGATTGTTTCCACCCATGTTGATCGAGGGAAATGTGGGGGAGGAGAAGGCCGACGAGGCTCAATTGATATTTCGCTAAGCGAATTACAATTAGCCGTGGTAGCGATAATTTCGTTAGCCTCAGCCTCGTTATAGTTATCGGAGGGTTGTGAACGCGTTACGGTCAGTTAGCGCAACGTTAATACCGGACAGCTATTGCTAAAGCCTAAGCGTCCGGATAGCTCGACGCGTTCGCAAAAAAAAAGAGTACGAACTATTCGATGATCAACTAAACGAAAGCTTTATCGATGAAACGTAATCGATGATTAATCGACCGATACAATAAGTAAATAATAATGAATCAAATGATTATTACGCGCGATTCATGACTTCACATTTATGAATTCAGGTATAACAGCGAAAATGGCGTTTAACTTGCGGACGTTTGTAAAATCGTATACGAACAGAGGGAAAATTCGATCCTCGCTACGAATAAAATCAAACATAATTATAGCCAGACTCCAGCCTGTGCAAACTGCTTTTCACGCAAGGTTGAATTGAGAAGCGATTTTACCCCCCCCCCCCCCTCCTTCTTCTAATCGATCGAAGCTTCACTTTGCGTAAACTCACTTTCCCCTGGTTCTTATCTCCGTGGCCGAAGCCACTTTGTCTCGAGGCGGTAACGACTACGAGGAATATTCAATATGTTGCCCGACGCATCGTCGGCTCATCGTTAACGCGGTAATACTATCACAGCGATGAAAGTTTGCGTCGAAAGGTTGTTGGTTCAAGATGAGAAGCAACACAAAAAATTTAACTCCGTGGAGTTTTCGTACATTATAATGACTCTCATAAACTCCGTGGTAATTATTATTTATTATTGTATAACGAATTTCGACCATAACTGGCCGAGTTCATTAAGCTTAAACTTTAACGAGCATCGTCGTTTGAAACAAAATATTTACGTCGATTAAAAAAGAAAAATTGTAGCCACCTTCAGTTAGTCGCAAAATGTTTATCGCAATTCGTTGACAACGCAGAATTAAAATTTCGTTTCGATACACGGTTCAAAATTTAAGCGTGACTTTTCGAAATTTTGTAAACGAGAAAGGATTAATATCGCTATTTACAGTAATTTCCAACATTTATAGAACTTTCGACGTGAGTATTTCTCGAAAAGTTTAATACGTATATTTTTCCCTTGTATCACGTCGCGACAACTTTTTTCTTACAAACACAAAAAAGAAACTGTCCACGCGATAACAGCGACAAACACGTTTCCCCGTGTTTTCTACCACAACTCTATCGTGCGAGTTTCAATCGTCACCTTCTCGTACATTCCCAGAGAAGAAACTACTTTCTATCGAGAAAGTTTCTCGGGTACATAAAAATATCGTAACGATGAACTGTTCGAAATTAAATTCGCGCATGAAATATTCTTCGAGTCGAGATACAAGATGGATACGTTTTTTCCAAAAAAAAAAAAACTTTCTCGATTTTATATAGCGCTTCTTGCTACGCATACAGCTTTATAGTATTACTATATTTATCCGTGGAAAACACCTCGTTAAGTAACACCTTCTGACTCAAGTATAAAGTCGTATTGCCAACAAGGAAGAGTGTTCGGTGTATTCGAGAAGAACAAACCTCTAACGTTCCTCGTTCGAGTTAATAAATTTACGCCCTGACAGGACGAGGAGAGTACCGAGCGAGTAAAGAGCTAGCTCGCGTTGGTCTTCTCGGTCACAACACATCCTAGAGGTGTGATCTTACGGACTTACTAAAAGATTACTCGAACTTGGATGGTACTTTGGGCTCGCGCCTGTTCTTCGTCCTCTTCTGCCTTCTCAGTTGCTCGTTTTTTTTTGCCCTCAAAGTTTTTTTTTATACGCTTCTTTTCTCAAGTCCTCTCCATACAACACTCGGGTCACGGTAAAACGAGAAAATTAATCTTTCGCCTGGTGTAGTTTACAAAAAAGATAGAACACTTGGACCGATTGAAAAATTTGACGAATTGTGTGATAAGAAAAATTGGGAATGATTATTGTAGTTTGAAATAAAGAGGATTTTTCCATCTAGCGACACGATATTTGTGCGCTCGACGATGCGAACTTCCTCTTGTTGTTGACGATAGGGGCAATGCCTGGGTGGCTAAGAGAAAATACGGGAAGAGTGAGTTGATCCAAGTCGGATGCCACGAGCTTTCCCTCTGGCCGGTATACAATGGACAAGAGGTTTCACTTTGTTGCCTTTGCCATGCTTTCCTTCCGATCTTCTTGAGACATACCTCGCGGTGTGTTTCCCCAGGTTGGACGACAATGAACCGAGTCGCCGCGGACTACGACCTAACAAAGCGAGTCGCCGCGAAAGCGTTGAAAATGTTTCACGGCCTTTAACCTCTTCCTTCAACGACAAAATAGAACGATGCAAAATAAAAGAATTTCAGTCGATTTGGACATTTTATGAACCGTGATAATCGTCAACGTCGATATTTTCGATTTAACAACGAATTGAAATAAAATTCATGTTATTTGATTTGTTTTTTTTTCATTATTAAAAACTTGTTTTTACAATAATTAAATTTATTAAAAACTTGTTTTTGATAATAAAAAAAAAACAAATCAAAATGGTTTCAGCAAACATTTATTTAATCGTTTGCTGAATCGTTTTTGGTTCTAGAACGTAATGAAGATTCTAAAAGTAACGTGTACGATTTAGAATTGATCTTTGTTTCATTAATTTAATTTTTCGTTCGTCGATTATAATTCTGAAAGATAACTGGTGACGTTATCATTCGTTTAATTAATCCGTGACTCGGAATTAAACGGTTCATCGCCCCGCGAAAATCGTTCACTCATCCCGATAAGTCAGCTTGTGACTCAAAGCCAAAATCGATTGAAGTACCCGATGCGTTCGTTATTTCCAAATTGTCGATTATTTCCAGGTCGATGAACCGTGGTGTTTAATGGAAAATAAAAAAAAACGCCAAAAAATCATCGCGTGTATGGGATACGTTCAAAAATACTTGATCCCTTCTTCACACGACAAAGAACAATTATAGCGGATCAAAAATTATATTCTCTATTTCCGTAACTCGATTAAATTCAATTCAAACAAAAGTAAAAAGAATACTTCTTATCATATCACATTTTTCATTTTTATTTCCTTTCCAGTATCGCGTTATCCCTCTTAATTTCCGGTTACCGACTCGACGATATGCCTGTGATAGGATGCACGGACGAAGATAATTGCCGAAAGGACGCTTATTTGAGAGCTCAGGCACGTGAAAAAGGTTCGACTCGTAAGAGAACTTTTGATAACGGGAAAGAGAACAGACTTGCTTTCTATTTCTCAATAACTCATCTCGTATATTTCAAAAATATTACAAAGTAACGAAATAATGGGCTTCCAATCGAGCGGTTTTATTTCATCATCGTACATATATCGCTCGCCAAACGTCCCGGATCGACTCATCGATCTTCGAGTTTGCTTTTTACGATTTTCCAATTCGCAATTTTCACTATGATTTAGATTGCTCCAACACAGAACCATCGATACCATTAATACCCTTTTCCTTCATACTCCATTTCGCTCTCATCTCGTAACAAGCCAGAATAGAAGTTTCATTCGTGTACGTAGTTTCGTAGGTATTGATCGATTTGTTGCTTTATCCTCCCTCTTCCTTCCGAAATCACTCTTGCCCACTTCGATTCTTCGCGCTTCCTCGCACAACGCAGCACGTAACTTTCTCAGCTATGATTTACTCCCTTAGATAACGATTCCTGCTTCAACCCTCGATGCGAAACTTTTTATTGAAAATTTCTCCCAGCATCGATTGACATTCGCTACGAATCACTGGAACTTCCAAGAATCTACCGAAGCTCCTCTGATTCGTGATCTACTTTATATTCCACGCCTTTAACTGGAACAGCTCTTACAAATCATCTACACCTTTGGATAACAACATTTTGTTCAATCCGGTCACATCTTCCTTTTTTTTTCATTTCTTTATTTCATTTTCCCATGTTCAATATTCTCGAAGCATGTTTAATATTTCAAGAAGAGTTCCGTTCTTTTTCATTTCAACGTTTTCGTTTTTCTTTTTTTTTTTTTTAATATTTTTTTTATTCGATACATTAATTCTCGTTCGGGGTTTAACCATTTTTATAGATATCGTAAATATATCGGGAGAATATTCTGTGAAATCCGGCGTGCTATTTCATCCCTTGCACGTTCGATACGCGTTACACGAAGTTGGCCGCGCTGGCGCTTCGGGCTATTCTGTCGGACCTCGTTGAGAAGCGACCCTCAAAAGTAACGTATATATTTTTCGAGCCCCTCGAGCCCGTAAATTTGCCACACACAATCCTGATTCTCTTCCGAACTCACTTTAATCCCGTTCTTTTTCTTCTCGACCTCGCTCGGTTCCTATCAGCC
>JAPYZU010001944.1:0-15113 GCA_030523005.1 Tryphoninae sp. B BG-2022a
CGACGCCGATTATTTTCAGTGAACTGTCAAATGTTTGTGGGCGATAGCTGGGCAGTGTTTCCAGTTGACAAAAATAATTCGCGCCTCATTTATTTGAAAGCGACTGCGTAAATGATAGTGGCTCTTTCAAAACCTGGCTCTTTCATGCCACTCTTCCCCTACCAATAAACTTATCTATTTCAGCCAATCACTAGTCTTTAATGATTCGCGAGACTTTCCTTACGGTCCTCCAGCGGAACTCCCCTTGAGAACTTTATGCTCTAATTTATTTATCAAGATAAAGAATTCAAGGTTTGTCAGTGTCGGAAAACTGACTAGCATCCAAAATCGTATACCATTATAAGATATAAAAGTTGCAATTCGGAATCCCGTCAATTGACGGATCGCAGCCGCGTCGGATGGGTATTTCTTTAAAATTGGGAAAAAGAAGTACCGATCTCACTATACTAACCTCGAATATCGAAACTCTAAAATGAATTTTGCTCTGCACTGCTGGCACCCTGAAATATTTTTAATTCGATGGGAAAAGTTTTACGATGTATCGGGTTCTATTGGATATATTAGAGAATTCATACTATATAATATGCAGCTAGAATTAGTCAACGCGGTACTTATTGAAAATATTGGTGCATTAGTACTAATAAAAAAAATTATAACATTGCGAGCAAGAGCTTGAAAAAGTTGCGAATTGTTGCCTTCGGCTCAATATCAAGTCAATGAAAAGAAATGCACGCCATTTGAGATGCTGGCATTTTTTGTAGAAGGCGACTTCACTAGAAGGCAATGGGAAGTAATTTAACGTTCAGAAAATAATATTTTCTCGGGTTATTCTGTAATCTAAAAGCCTACAAAGGATTATTACTTCAATGAAGCGACAATATGAGTTAATGAAATTACCATTGCGATATAGCTGCAGTCTTTATCACACGGCATCACGTTTGTATAAATATCTGGTTGATCTTATAGAATCCTATCCAGTGAGATGAGAAAATTTGGCATTAATATTGAAATCGGGACGCGAGGGGTCATAACAAGCACGGTTCAAACAACAATTTCAAAACAGCGCAGTAAGTGATGGAAATATATTTCAAAGTTGCTGCCTTAGTTCCTCTATGACTAGTCGCAACTTTTAAAGGAGTAGGGAAAATCATTTGGCGAAATCCAATTCCGTCTTCCGTCAGATTTTGTAGGCCAATATATATAGAGGAGCGTGGGGTAAATGCAGATGTCGGGTAATACCGGACACCATGGTATTTGATAGGCTAGCCCGTCTTCCGGTCCGCTAATGCAGCGACATGAATGCGTCAGCCGTCGATAGTGCAAGGATAGTTGAAACCTGCCCTCTATTCATAAGAGAGAAATTTGAGTTTGAAATTTTGACCGTTCCTTTAAAGACCCAATATACACGCACCGGGTTAATAGTTAGGGCACCGTATAGTGTTTAATCATTCAAATTTTCTTCACTTTTGTGTGAAAGTGGGACGCGCGCTGGACGCGTCTATTCTCACAGGATATAAGATATTTTCCAGCGCGCGATTCGCGATATTCTTAACCCTTTTAGTGCCAGCGGGCCGATCTATCGGCCCACGGTCCTTATGCGAAGAGTGCCACGGGCCGATGTGGTGTAGTGGCCCGGCCGGCAGTGCAATCGGCCCGTGGCATTTCTCGCATGTACCCCATAGAACGCGTGGCACTAAAAGGGTTAAGCAATCATGAAATACGTAAATTTTGGATGTGATTGCCAAGTAGGGATCGATTCGATCGAATAGTGTATCTGCGCACTACGAGACATCACGCGCGACTATGTCCGGCACGTGATGGTCGAAATGATGCGGAATAGGTCATATGTTCTTGACAATTTTCGTAGCGGGAGCGCACCGTACCCTTGGCATTTAAGTCCAATTGAATACAGGAGAGTGATCGTTAGAGCATAATACTCGTGCTTGTGGCATCTTTGAGCGTTGTTGCTGTCTGCAAGAATTTATAATTTTCTGCAACTATCCGCCCATCACTCCTATTAAAATCACGATTGGCCGTAAGAATGCTAGAGGGGTATATTTATCACCTACCATTAACAAGCCCATATCCACGAACAAACCGAAAACGATGAGACATTGACATTTCACTTTTATATTAATTCATTACCAGTTTGAAAATCCGTGACTATCGCCGTTACAATTCTAATAGGTGTGAAATTTATCTCGCGCATTTTTTTGTTTTCCTGGCAGACAGTTGATACTGATTTTTTTTCAACAAAATTACTCGAATCAAAAAAAAAATGAAAAAATTCCAAAGAATATATCACTATTATCCGGTTTCGCATATCAGTATTCTTTCTTTCCATCTGGGTGCGAGGTCATCCTAGCATAGGTACGTTTTGTTATAAATTTTCTCGTGCGGTATATCAATACAATAAAATCGTACATCGTCCCACTCCCGAATCTAGTTTAAAAATATCGACGTCTGTTGGAATATTCATATACATTTTTATCAGATTTTGCAAACGGAAGTTTTACATCTCAAAGTATCACCGATTAATAATAAACGCATTTCGGCATAAAAGGTCATATCGTCATAGCCCCTTAATCGCGGGTTATGCCAATGTTTTGTAAAAATATAGTAAGTAGTTTGTACGGGTTTACAGGGGATGCCTTTCAAAGGTACAAAATAAAAAAATTAAATATCATGAAAGCAGTTCAATGATACATTTTTAACGATATTTATTATTATTATCAGCCTTAGGCAATGATTTAAAGAATTTAATCATTTTTTCACAATGATCCGATTCCCAAATTCTCTTCTCAGCAAACCATGATTTTCCTACGGGTTAACGTTACAATAACCACCCGCTTTCTAGGCCAACTAGTTAGTAGATTTCCGACCATCCGAGTAGCACCATTACACCATTTGTTGTATCATTGAAAATAAATATCTTGGGCTATTTCTATCAGTCTGTGGGTACTTATCGCGTTTTTCCTTTCAAGAATCACATTCTGCAACCGAGTCGGCAGCTTCACTGAAGACAATTTAATAAATAACTGACTCGCGACATCGCACTATATACATTCAGATTTTATCGTCAGTTTTCGTGATTTCATACAGCCATTAAAAAAATGTGTCGAAGACTTAGTCAACTATGAGACATAGTTGATCAATTTGTATTTCTATCACATGTTGCTTGTAACTTTTTGCAGAATTGCCAATTACATAATTATTTCAATAAACGTTTTTGTACTTGGTAGGTAGTTTAGAAATAAAATAATTATACTATGAGAATTTGAACAAAATTTGACTTAAGTAATTAAGCTGTTGTGTATTAAATGTTGTTCAAAAACGGATGCATCGCATCCAGCTCAGCGAAAAAGTTTACACACAAGTTGAGCTTTAGGGTTCCAGCGATCACGCAAAAAATGATATATAGGGTAAAACACCCAGTAGTTGGCCAGGAACCGGTATTCAGCCTCTGCCGATGTTTTGTATGAGTAGGAAGAGTACAAAAGATATGGTTTGTGCTGTTCTCATTCATAGAAAGTATAGGCAGAGGCTGAGTACTGGTTCCTGGCCGACTACTGGGTGGTTTACCCTACTGCCCGCGAAAAGTTTCCGCACAAAATTTGAAAAGAGTGCCGGAAAGGTTTTTTATGCCATTTTTCCAGTAGTTGGCCTAGGCCAATTTCAATAATTTTTTACTTACATATTAAACTTTGGTCTCGCCGAAGAAGCCTCGTCTCGTCGACAGCACGCTTTTCACCACACGCGACATCCTTTCCACAAGTTTTTGGAACACCTCGAGAAATATTACAAAGCCTTGTAGAGAGGATCTAGTATCACCAAAGTTTAATGTGTAAGTAAAAAATTTAATTATAGTATTTTCATGGTGTCCAGAACAATCGAGCTTTGACCGGAAATTGATAGAAACAAAATTTTGAAAAAATAATCTGAACAAATTCTCCCGATCTCGACAAGAAGTAATACAACTTTTTACTATGTTGACGTTTTGTTGTAAACCTTATCGTTTTGTTTCTCCGGAGCAATCTTAAATTTATCTATTTTTTATCAAAAAAAAAACAAAATATCTTTGGAACAAAAAATCGGAGAAGATTTTCTGAAAAAGAAAATTGAAGCTCAAACTTCCGGCTTTATGATTTTGATCAAACAATTCTATTAAAAAATGTTATCACATACGGAATCCATTAAAAAAAGAACAAAAAAAACGACAATGATCATTTTCAAAACCGGATGCTAATTGTAAAAAAAATTGTAAATATTTTTAAAAAACGCCAAAATGAAGGTAAATATTCCGTCTTTGAAATGGCTTTGGTTAACTTGGCTTGGCCCAAATACCGGCGCAATGGCATAAAAAACTATGGCACTCTTTTCAACTTTCATCCGGGAACTTTTCGCCGGCCGCGTATCTACCAACGCGCATGTGCGAAACGTCTTCGTTACTAACTATATAGAGGCACACGATGATTACAATTATTTAGAGATAATAGAATCTCTTCGGTACTATACCTTATTCAGGAGTATAATCGTTGCGTGAATATAATAATGGTCTGACTGTGATAAATTATAGTTTGCGTTCCCGGCGTGTGCATGGCAACGGTTACGTCGGTCATTTCTGTTTATAATAATATAACAAGGCACGTATATGGTATATACGCAAAATCTTATCAATGCCGCAATGCAACGAGAGTTGGTGGGACAACCGAAACGTGTATAGCCAGTTTCGAACGACTTTCCGATTAGAGCTGGCAACTTTTATAGGAGAAAAAGAAGGATCGACAGAGGGAGAAAAAGGGAGAGAGCGACAGTGAAAGAAAGCGATCGGCCTTTTTCACGTAACGTCGAGATATTATACAAAAGTTTCTTAATGCGGCGATATACCTACTTCGTGTGAGCCTTGCAAGTTAATTACATTCTTACTTATATAGTCGGAAGTGAGTAGCTCGGGCATTAAGTAAGCTGTACACCGAGGTATGCTGCGTGTAATAGAGGAATGGCTAGTTTACTTTACTCCTCGTGCGAATTTTTAATCCATCTCTCCTAATACTTTGTACGTAAAATTAAATAACGAACCTTCGGTAGGTTCTTCGTCGTACAATGTGTGACGCGTCTGCTAAATTTCTGACGAATATCTCCCTGTGATAAGGCATGGTACAAACTCGATTAATGTACCACACTCATAAAAAATGTCAAATTATGATGGTTTGACATTTGGTGTCAATGATTTGACAAAAAATGTCAACTCATTATGATTTGACACGTTTTGTCAACTCATTATAATTTGACATGTCAAATGTCAAATCATTATCCTTTGACATTTGATGTCAATGATTTGGCAAAGAATGTCAAATCATTATGATTTGACATGTTTTCATTTTTGATCGCATTCATTTTATCGCATATAGCATCGAACGACCGTATAACAATTCTTTGGACCTGTCCAGTATCCTATATTGCGTTTTTATAGGACGCTTCTGTGATAGCGTGCGTTTTCTATAATTATCCACCAGTCGGCATGTGCAAAATGTACCAAAAATTGTTTCGATTTTATTAAAGTATAAGCCGTATTACGATTACAAAGTAGAAATAATACTACAGTGTGGAAATAAGCTCGACGTCATCAGGGGCTGGTGTATCTGGTTGGGAACGCGAGAGTTTAGTTGCATCCGTGTATACGCGCTGTCGTAAATGCCGCACTCGATAATCCCACATCTGCGTCAGTGTTTTGAATTTCTTCATAAAACTGGGTATCTATATTGTCCAAACTATAACTATTTTGATACTGTAAGAAAGATCATTTTTTTTTCAAACTTTCACTGCGCTGTTTCCCCCGTAAGGAAAGTAAAAATTAGCGAAATGAGAAATCTTACTTACAGTATCGAACGCGAGCGTTTAAAGCGTTTCGTATCTACTCGCCGTCCTATAAAATATTCTTTTCGTCGATACAGAATTCCTAAAAGATGTTACGAAAAAGTTTTAACGATCTTGTCAAAGAAATCGGAGCAGTTTGAAGGGCAATAGGTTCGTACACACCCACACACGTACGCACACACTTGGTATAAGGTGCATGTAACGTGACAAGGTAGTGGCGGTCGCGAATGACTCGAATAGATAGTGAAAGTGCCCCGAAGCCAGAACAGGGAATGGCGGGACAAGGAGGGAACGGGGTTCGGTAAGGTATATGAGGGCCTCGGTCCGAGCCCCGGCTGGTACTCTAGCCTCGCTGTCCACTAACCCACTCACAAATCATCGACTTACACGACAATTGATTGAAAAAAAGCAACTATTATATTTGGACAATATGTACACCGTTACGATGGTACGTATAGTGCACCGAACAATGAGAAAGAGTCTTTCTTTTTTTGCAACTGTAGTCAAAAAATCATCTTTCGACATTACTTTATTCGAGGTGCTAAGAAAATTTGTGTACGCCAATTGTATGCTTCGAGACGAGCAGCTGATGCGCGTGCTGCCAAATGTGATTGTGAATATTAGTGGTCAGCAGTTGGATTCCCTTATCATGGATTTGTTTTCGGTTATCTCGTTTGAGACAGTGCGCTTACTCGGTGAAATTGGGACTTTCATCGATTATCCGGTTATCCCGAATCATTCAGCAATGATCAAATTGTTTTCTTTACAGTTTAGCTTCGATCCATATTGAATGAAAGTGTCGGGCGTGTATTATAGTAGCTCCTGTACATAATTATATGTATATCAAGGTGGAGTAAGTTTGCATTAAGTACACAAGTAACGAAAAAATTGAACAAATATCTATGTGTCTGAAAGAATGATTTGCCTTCTCGACCAACCGTATGGATTAATTAGCTATTTTATAAACAATTGTTTCAATCGAATTAATCTATCGAATCTTATTTGAAATTAAATCAGACCCTCGATTAAACAAATTCTTTCAATGAAAATTAATTTTTTAATCGGTTTATCAATCTTCTACATTTATTACTGCATAATTGAATTATAAATTGTAATCAATCGAATCCCGTATAGCTATCGGTGAAAACGGTTAACGATACCGATAATAATCGTCGATTTTTTTCGGTATGCGTTTTTTTGTGCACGCACGACCGAACTCAACAATTTACGATTTTCCAATCGGTGACGTAATAACTGGATAGCTGGGGTACGTAATATATCTGGAAGTAACGCTCGTCGACGCTCGCGAAGTGAAAACTCGCTCTTGTGCTCGCGAGTATGTGCTTATCGTCGGCAACATAACGGAAACTTTCTCAGCGAAGCAGTGGGGAACTAAAAAAAAAGCTCACCCCTTGAGAATAGCTGATACATATACGCTCATGCGTGACATTATAAAGTCTGTAATTTCCGGCTCGATAGGTCCGGTTGTTAATATTAATTTGCATATTCATCGATATTCTCTGATCATTGACGCTGCTTGCTACGAACTCTCGTGCCGCGTGCGACCCGAGTATCTTTCCCTATCCCCACTACGGAAAAATTCTACGTGGTTGAGTATCTTGTAATCTATTCTATCTACTACTGGCTGAGGCGAGGTTGAGGTTTCACCGTGACTCTGGAGGTCGAATTCCCTGTACGCGCTATAGTTAGAAATATGAAACAAGTGCTCACTTGATTCAAATAACGAGGGAGGTATGGAAGGTAATTAAGGAGGTTCCTTAATTACGTCGTTATTGATCGATGGAATTACTAATTTCTCGTTAGTGTCGTGATCTTTGTACAAATAATGGGTACTGGGTTGACATTTTTCTAAAATTTTAAATTAAAACTTGATTGCTTTTGGATCATTTATTATATAGCAACATGGCGGTAACAGCAAAAGTTAACCTCTAAGAAGATTAACGAAAGATTAATTTGCAACTTCTCAAATGATTTTCAATAAAACAATAAGTAGGACTCCTTTTTTTTCATACGAATCTTACGATTCTAGAGAAGAGTCAACAAGCTTGTGAGTTAATAACGACATTATTTGGGAACTCACAAATTGAATTTAAAAAACGCTTAAGCTTGACTTTAAATGATAAAAATGATAATAAATTGTCGATCGCATAATTACATTGAACTGGGAGAATCGATTTGAATTAATGTGCCTTAATTTACGACTATCGAAAGTAAAATACGAATTTTTGTTATTGTAGTGAATTCAATGCATTTTAAAAAATAAGATTTTCTTTCTAATTACTTTGAATTAACTTATCGATCGGTGGCAAATTTTCATTTAGATTCAAGTTCTTAATCATAGTTTGAACGCTAACATGTATACTTTTCTATCAATTCAATTGAAAGAGATATGAATTTGAATTGTTGATGATATTGAGTATCGTTAGTCGAAAGCGTAGGTGCCAATTTGATTTATTGTAATTGAGCTATAGGCAAACGATTTAATGAATTAATTTATTCACAAACTAATTATCTTAAAGTCTGGACCTTAACAAAGTAATGTGTGCACCCAATCTGCTTCCTAACTAATCAATTAAATTAATTAAAATTCGTGGTCGAATCGATGGGCCATATCGATATATGACAGCGATAAAAAGCCAAACTTCACTCTATTCGTCTTATATTTTACAATGTATTTGAAGTAACCAATCCATTGAAATAATTTGTACAAATTCTAGTAACTGAATTAAAAATGTTGACCCGAATGTGTTGTCCAGCGAGAAACACGTATATGGCGACTCTGTGGACGCTCGTTTCGCCTACATCTATATTCATCGACATGTTAAAGCTCTTATTTTTTTATCTAATGCTCAAAGGAATTCAAGAACTGTTTTTGAGTGATAATAATCGCAAACGCGATTTCTGTCGACTATAAAAATATGTCACGTTGGTCCATAATTGGGTGCCCAACGAAAATATATTTTGCACCGATATCCGAGTACATTGAGAATTGACACGATCAGCAGTTATGGCTCTATTAATGATTATTTTCGCGTACCATGTGGTAAGACATCTCTAAGTGAGTGAACATGTACACTTTCGTATAGTCACGGGATCATTTCGGTGTTCAGTGCTTTAACTAATCGATGACAGTTAAATATACAAGATAACAGAACACGTTTGTTATCATTCGTGCAATTAACCTAGGACTGTTATTCAGCCGAGAAACGAAAAACTCTAATAATATTTTGTTATTGATCATTAAAACGAGATAAAGTTTTTAAATTGTCTGGAAATAACTATAAATACTTAGTCTCTTGTAAATACTCCATGAGGAACACAAAATATTGAAAGAAACGTTTTCTGACATTTGTAACATAACAAAGATCTGGATATTACGAGGACGTATGTGGATACTACGAATTTGCACAGCTTTTTGGACTAGGTACCATTTTCCTCTGAACTTAGTAAACGAAGTTAATAAACGTCTGCAAAGAAACGTGAATATTCTCTTTATGTCTTGCTAATTATGTTTGATTATTTTTGGGCTCGATACGGAAGAAACTAAATTAATATGTGGGCTATCGATAGTTTTTATAGTGTCTAGACATAAATTATATTCATTGATACTGAAAACTTTAGTTTAAGGGTCTTTATCCTAATCATAAAGTTTATATTATCTCACAGGCTTACAAATAATCAATGATCGAGATTCACACATATAAAGAGACGCTCGCGCAATCCTCATGAAAATACATGCCAACATTCACGAAAATAGTTACAATCCGCCATAACAGCGATCACAACCGTTATCAAATACTTAAAACCTCGAGTTTGGCAAGAATTTTGTTTGGCAAAAATAAACAAATTAACTACACCAATAATAAAAATACAATAAATTAATAAACGGATTCGCCCCTTCTCTCATTACGAGACAGCGTGTTAACAGGGTCGCGACCGATTTAAAAAATAGCAAATTCGAACCAGCCTGAACAGTAAACACGATCTGACTCTCCGTTTGAACCGATTTTATGTTAAATGTAAATCTTCGTGTAAGTTTTTCAATCTGTCATAAAGCAGCTAATGAATAATGTCAAATTTCAGATAATGGTGGCGATGGCTGTTTTGCCAGCTGTCCTCTGCCAGTACCAGCAGCCGTCATCCGGGAATTATGTTCAAGACGAATATTCGGAATACGAGCGGCCTGCACCAGCGCACCCGATACCAAGAAGTTACGCAACAGGAGGCCCATCGTCCGAACGTCAACAGGCAGCTGCCGCGCCAAAACCAACGCCTGTGGCAATTCTCAAACAAATTAATCGCCATAACGAGGATGGCTCTTATACCTACGGGTTTGAGGGAGGCGACGGATCTTTCAAGATCGAGACAAAATTGGCTAATGGTGAGGTGAAGGGCAAATATGGGTTCGTGGACGATACAGGAAAAGTTCGCGTGGTCGAGTACGGAGCAAATCAGTATGGCTTCCAACCTGCCGGTGAAGGAATCACCGTCGCACCACCTACCCTAGTTGATGAGACTACGAACAAAGAAGGCATTCAGACTGCGAATTATCAAGATTACGATTACAGCCAGCAACGACAGCCAACGAGGCCTGCACCGGTGCCTCAGCGAGCGGTAGCTCAACCCGTCGCCGCACCACCTCAGCGTCACCCTCAGTACGCGCAAGCAGCTCCCCCATCTCATACCGAAGCTATCTATAATCCTCAATTGGCTCGTGCTCGGCCAGCTCCGCCACCAAAACCGGCAGTTTTCGCGCCAGCTTCACCTGACCAATACAGCGCTCCTCAACAGTCCCAAGTGCACCGATCGCCCAGTTATGAGGAACCATCACCGGCATCTCAGGCTTACAATCAGGGACCTGTTCAATTCAGTCCTGCGCCGGTTCAAGAACGTTTACAGCCGCACGCCCGCAGTCAGCCGAGCGGTGGGATACTCGATCAGCTTGCCAGAGATTATGCCTTACCACAAGGTGGTGCTGCGCCACTTCACGATATTAGTTTCGGTTATTACTAAGAGAAAGATGTATTTTTTCGCCACAGCAGTTAGCTCACATGGACTTTTGATCGAACTTTTGTCACCACCAAGATTCGAATGGCGTTAAAGGAACGAAAGGATAAGGACCGATTGGTTGAATAAAAATCAAGCGCTCAGTTTTATTGTGCCTAACGAGTATAAGCGAGAGGGAAACCGCGACGATTTTTCCAGGTGCTTGGAAAATTGTCTCGTCGATATTATGAAACAACCATTTTTTCATTGTCCGACATGGTTCGTGATTATTTTGCAGGCTGACTATTATTCGCGATATTGTAATTTTGAAAAGTGTGGCTGGAGGGCGCAGATAGTTGTGGTCAGAACTATTGATCAACTGAAACGTGCAACTATGAGGATAGTCTTATCAATCTTATCAACCGTAAATGCATCTTAAATGATCATCATTTTCTGACCAATTAAGTGAAGACTCCAAGAGACATATAGATACTCAGGATTGAGTATGGTATTGAGGGACGTAATTACGGGGAACGACGAAACAATTAGTTTTAAATCCACACCATTTAAGCGTAATAAAAATTATTACCTGTAAATGAAAATGAAATTTTCACTTGAAAAATTGATCAACCCATCAAAAACTAACCTACAGCTTGTCCGCTATTTAAAATACTTCACCTTACTTTATTCTTGATAGATCGCATACCTTTGAATCAAAAAATCTTTTTTCTTCAGTATTTATATATAAAATCTTACAAAGTGTTCGTTTTATTTCCATGGTGACGCTATTCATATATATCAGCAGGCATATTATACAGGGGTTTAGGCAACTATCAAAACACAAAAAATACCTAGATGGTATCGGTACAAGCTAAACGGTTATTTTAATTACTCTACGATGAAAATTGGTTGAGATAATAATTCGTTTCAAAACTTTAAAAGTTTGAGCTGAGCCAAGGATACCATCGAGTTTGGTGCGATCGAGTCATCACAAACATATCCTCTTTTACTGTGTCGGCTCGTCGTTCGTTTATGGATAGGTATTTTGTCAAGCCTTATAAAAAAAGTCAAAAAAAACGAAAAAAAATACTGCGCAGGCTCAAAACGGCAGTTCCGTCATTTATCGATAGTGGACATTCAATTGCATTTGTTAGCTCGTTGCAAGCTTTTTATCTCGACTTATCATCGTAGAACAATTTAAAAGAAAAAGAACGGGTTTGCATGTACTGACATTGGTTACTTATTGTTAGATATTTTCCGTCTCCAGATAGTGGCCTACATTCTGTATAAGTGTAGAATTTCGTACAGTTTGGGCGTTACACATTCTCCTTACCCGACGGCCGCCCAATGCAACTATAGCTATCAGTAACTACAGCTATTGCGCCAATATAACGGTTTCTTAACTATAGATACATCGTATCGATAGCTACTCCATGGCTGTAACTACTCTGAACGATTAGCCACTATATGTTGTAACTTTCGTGGTAGTCGGATTTTCATGCCGATTCTTCACATTTGTGCATCACACGACGACGACGGTCGTCATGGCAAGATTATTTGGCACTTGTCTACTAGACAAGTCTCCGCGAGGTACTCATTGTTAGTGGACTCTTTGAAGAGTTTTCCGCAGCATATGCTCACTTTGTCGTTACACTTTATTTTCATATTATCATTCTTATAACGTCAATCCAATGAAAAATAATATAATAGAAGATACGTTCGATCTGAAAACGTTTTTCTCTTTCCTAAATTAATATACTCCATGATTTTCCTTATTGTGTTTCTTATTCTTGATCCTTTTCCATGATGCGTTCCGTATGTTTAGCAAGTCGGTGGAGTCGACACATACATAGTAACAATAAATTCACCAACCGATTCAAGATGGCGTAGAACGTCGTTACTCAACCAGTTAAGTGGTCACAGAAAATTGTGAGAAAATCTGTGCAAGGCCGTAAGTTTTGTCGACTGAAGTACGGAAATCGTATTATAGAAAGACAACCGTATCGGGTTATACGGCGAAAATGCAGGGTGTGGTCGGCTACACTGTATATCCAACGCGTCGGCAAAATATTCAGACACGCACTCGCAATATGCGCTCTCTTTATAACTTTCTAATTCTTCGTGCAACGAAAAGACATCGCGAGTATTCAATGAATTTGCGAAAAGGAAGTGTACTTCGTTCGTAAGTTTACGGAGGGGAACGTGGACGTGTAAACTTACAATTTGAATGATGTTTTCATTTGGGAATGAACGAGAAATAAAGTTATTACTGAAAATAAATTGGACATGTATCAGAGTTTGTAGACAAAAAATATTAGGGTGTGGTTCGTTCGGTTGAAGCTAGATGTTTATGAGTGTCCTTGCTTCTAATCTGAAATCGGTACCGTTGGAACTTTCTGATCGCACGTTCTATGTATCGATGTAACCTAGAAAGTTTTAAAAACGCATAATATCTCCGCATTTTAATTAATGAATACGAATTATCGTTTTCATTGTTTGACTATTATTGACGATATGGAATAATATATTTCTTAGAAATACATATTATGTTTTTATCAGGTCGAAATGTTTAAGAGTGTGGAGCAACGGTAAAAGAAAAACGAGCGAAGTTGATCAGAGGTCTTGATATTAACGATATTATGTCATTGTTGCAAAGTCGTTTGATCTTACTGGAAACCCCACGAATGACGTATCTGTACTACAATTTTATATAACGCTATTGATTTTATATTCTACTAGCGGTACCCGGCATGCGCTGCAATGCCGTTTTGGTGTCATAATTCATTTGACACATAATATTTTGTGTTTTTTTCTCCATGTGTGAAGCATGAACTTTCTCAATATAATCTATACTATACTCATTTTTAGCGATTGTCCCCGTGCTTCGTTGATGGGCATTGCAAATGCGAGTCGCACTGGAAACTGCAAACGTTTGAAATCGAATGGAATGTATTTAAATATTATTGGGATAAATGACAACAGTACATCGTCTTTTCCTTCAAATTTTCTGTTTTGAATTGTAGTTTCGCTGATATTGTGAATCATGTTTTTCCTTGAGACCCTAGTATCGTTGCACAGTCGTGGTGGATTGATGTTTCGTAAAAGTATGATAGGCACGCCCATTCTGAATGTTACACCGTGCGGCGCTATGCCTGGCAAATGAAACGAATTCAGGAATTCAGTTGGATAATTAACAATTTGTTCTTGATTAATAAAAGCTACAATCGACTAGTACGTTTTAGCTTCTCATGATATTCTCTTTTGCAGCATGAAATTTATATAATTGACATTGGTGTTTTTGCTGCTAATATAGCACGTTCCCTTGACCACTTATGTTTATTTGCAGTTATGTGCAATATTTTCAAAAACTGTGTGAATCAATTCGTCTATTGTCGCTGTTATTTTACGAAAGATTGTACTTCGTTGTACATGCTCTGATGGTTTTCAGTCTTTCCTTTCGGCGCTCGTCCGTTTCTAAAACTCATAATGTATGTGTCCTTTTTAATTGATGTGCAGATCTTTCAATCGCTTCCCAATTTAGAGTCACGATTAATTTGACATTCGCTTGCAAATGAATTATGCAACTAATCTACAATATCGAATCGATTGAGTCGTTAAAACAAATGAGTGTCTTTTATTTCGCTTGTCATTTTGTTAGCATACTTTGACAGCTGTTAAATAATCTCTCTATGTAGATATACATAAATGTTAATTTTGTTTTGCCCCGTACGCGTTTATTTTGGCAAATAAAATTATTCTACTAACGCAGAAATCTTCTTGGGAGTGCGGTCTACAATTCACGAAATTTTCATCGCAATCGGATGAATGATATAGGAGCTTGCTCGTGACAGACAAACAAACAAACATTCTTCCATTTTTATATAGAAGATAAGATCACGAACCTTGACAACAAATAGCCTCTCTCACGACCTACCGAGTACTATCCCTACTCGCATTCTTACTTGTCGAAGCAGATGAAGTATCTGATGATCCTCTCACACTGAATCGACCGACAACGCCATCTCCCGGGATACTGCCCCATTAATCGTCAACATTCCATCATCCCACGTCCTTTTTACCATGGCATTCCATCTGTGATAAGTGAGTAGTTATCGCAACCGCAATACCTTCTTTTCTCGTAAGCGGGAACTTTTTACTCTCGCCAGTCGCTATATAATCATAGGAATATAAGCGATTCCTCCATCTCATAGTTTTTGTTCGAAAGTTGA
>JAPYZU010001945.1:0-14961 GCA_030523005.1 Tryphoninae sp. B BG-2022a
ATATATATATATATATATAATATATATATAATTAATATATGTATATATATATATAATAGATCGGTAGCTCTCTCAGTATATATATACAGGGTGAATTGCGCAAGGGGTACCAGACGGCATTTCAAGATAGATGGGCTCATTACGAACAAAAGTTGCAAATAAACATTAGGGATATTGTTAATAATTTACGAGATATAAAGTTACGAGATAGATATAAAATTACGAGAATTTAACTAACGCCATTTTAAAGAGTAGGGATTTCCCTTCATTTTGGCTTTTTTTAAAAAAAATTTTCGTTTTTTTTACAATTGGCACGCACTTTTGAAAACGACAATTTTTGGTCGTTTTTTTGTTCTTTTGCAAGTGAAGCCCCTTCTCAGTAAAAACGTTTTTTAATGAATGTCTTTCACCATACTCATAACCGGGGAAATCTAAGCTTCAAGTTCATTTTTTACGAAAATATCTACGATTTTTTCTTGAAAGATATGTCGTTTTTTGAGACAAAATAGACAATTTGAAAATTGCACCATAGGATGAAAACAATGAGGTTTACAATAAAACCTCAAGATGGCAAAAAGTTGTATTACTTCTTGCTGAGTTCAGGAGAATTTTCTCAGATTTTTTTTTCCAAAATTTGTTTTCCATCTATTTCCGATCAATTCGATTGATCTGAATACCATGAATATAATAGAATTAAATTTTTTATTTACATCAAAAAAACTCCTTCGTTGAAGAAACCTCCTAAGAGACGAAAGTTTAATATGTAAGTAAACAATTTAATCCTATTATGTTCATGGTATTCAGATCAATCGAACTGACCGGAAATAGGTGGAAAACAAATTTCGGAAAAATATCTGAAAAAATTCTCCTCAACTCAGCAAGAAGTAATACAACTTTTTGCCATCTTGAGATTTTATTGTAAACCTCATTGTTGTCATCCTATGGAGCAATTTTCAAATTGTCTATTTTTTCTCAAAAAACGACATATCTTTGAAAAAAAAATCGTAGCCATTTTTCTAAAAAATGAACTTGAAGCTTAGACTCCCTCGGTTATGAGTATGGTGAAAGAAATTCATTAAAAAAGTTTTTACTGAGAAGGGGGTCCATTTGCAAAAGAACAAAAAAAGACCAAAACTGTCGTGTTCAAAACTGGGTGCCGATTTAAAAGAAAATCGTAATTTTTTTTTAAAACCCACAATGAAGGAAAATTCTTGCTCTTTAAAATGGCGTCAGTTAAACTGGCCTAGGCCAACTACTGGCGAAATGGCATAAAAAATCGTTCCGGCACTGTTTTCAATTTTTGTCCGGAACCTTTCCGCTGGTAGTGTATATATATATGTTTACAGCTAAATCTCCAAATGTCTTGAAAATACGTTCCAAATAAATGAATATTCTATGATGGAATATATACATGAAATGTAATATTTTTCTGTCAGTTATTATCTATTATTGTACGGATTATGTAGCGCTATACATTGCCTACGTTTGCCATTATTTTACAGGGTATTTACTTGCACAAACCATTGACAGATTAGGAACTATTTTTTTAAATAAAAATAACGTTAATATATTGCTTTACTTTACTGCTCATCCACGCACAGCTTAGTCCTATAATCGACGGAGATCATCAAGTAAGTCCATTTTCTTACAGTGCCTAATGAAAATGTGCTGAATGACGTAGTCCAAGCCCCGATCCATCTCCCGAAAGCCGATCATCGTTCCAATCCCCGTACCCGCCCCGAAGATCATAATTTACATAATTGGGAAGCATTCGTACCGCCAGCATGATTGCGTCAGGCAGGAATTAGACAGACGGTATATGGGCGTCTACTTCCAGCTTATAGTGAAAGTGAACGTGACTCTTTGAGACTCTACCATTGGACACTGATTTCGTATAAAAAGCCAGCATATACTGGAGGATGACACTCTCAAGTTAACATTTCCAAGAGAAACATGAGGATCTTCCTGGTGAGTATCGGAATGGATTTCGAATCAGTGCTTGAATGTATACCAAACAGTCATTGGGTCGGCTAATGCGAATTCAAGTTATCAATGTTCTTGTTCATGCGGAATTATCAAAAGTTGATACCAAGTTTTGTTTTTTGCTATACAGTTCTGCCTTTTGGCCGCCACGTGCGTCCTGGCCGCCGACCAGAAATCATCAGCAGACAAAAAAAACGTGAAGCGCGGTATCTTCCATGGCGACCATTCTCACGGATTATCTGATTTTAACGCCGGTATTCACCAAACTGGCCACAGTTCATCGCTTGGTTCTGCTGCGGGCTACCAAAGTCAAGGTGTATCATTGGGATCGGGTCTGGGTTACAACAAACTTAGTGGCTCGGTAGGGTCCGGTTTGAGCTACAATGGTGGTATTTCCTCATCGGAACTGTCAGGTTACAACACCCTCGGTTCTTCATCCGGAGATTCGAGCTATGCTAGCCTCGGTTCTTCGTCGGGAGTTTCGGGCTTCAACGGTGGTTACGCAACCGGTTTCAACTATAACGACGTTGCCCCTGGTCTAAACTCACATTCTGGCGGACCTGGTCTCGCAGTTTCCACTGGCAGAACCGAGCGCATTACCGGCCTCACCATCCACCGAGAAGTTCAAGTACCAGTCCCTGTACCCCATCCAGTTCCGGTCGAGGTTACTCGCCGTGTTCCGGTGCCACATCCAGTTCCTGTTAAAGTTGACCGCCCATACCCAGTTCCGGTCGTCCAACCTTACCCAGTTGAGGTCACGCGTCATGTGCCAGTCAAGGTTGACCGTCCTTATCCAGTACCAGTACCGCAGCCAGTTGCCGTCCGTGTGCCTCATCCAGTGCCCGTTCGTGTTCCTCATCCCGTTCCAGTTCCAGTTACGGTAACAAAACATGTCCCAGTCAGTGTTGGGCCCGCCCTTCATGTTTCCGGCTCTTCCCACGGTTTTGGCTCCAATCTAGGACTCGGCACCGATGCTAGTTCTTACCCGAGCTTCAATGCCAACTCCGGTGCCAGCTATGAGCACGCTATTGGATCATCTAGTTTCGGCAGTGATGGTGGCTACTCGTCCCATAGTGGATTTGGTTCTGGACACGGATACGGAGATGATCATTCACTCAACAGTAATTTGGGATCCGGACTCCATCTTTCGTCCTATAATAGTTTTGGATCTGGACACGGTCTAGGTTCGTCCACCGGTAGCTATGGCGGTCACTCGAACCTCGGTTCGGCTACATACAGCTCTGGATATGACTATCCGAAACCCCAAAAGTGGTAAATCCTCAAAGTGTAGCGTCAACGTTCACCGCCATGTAATATTTCAAATATCAATAGAATAACGTGTTTAATGTTTTTCGAACTGAATAAATATCTCTATTTTTTTATTTCAACAATACATGTATATGAATATAGATTCACCTTCAATGATTTTCCCCAACAGTATCGAATTCATATAGGCATCCATATAGGCATATGCAGCTGTATTAAGAAAAAGGTACTCGATAATTCTTTAATTTATCCACGAAGGCCGCGTAATTAATCATTTAAGTACATTCGGCTTTTTTGCGCATGCAGGTATTTCCATTTTTTAGATGGACGCATATCGTATATCGCCTTCCTGCACAAAAGATGAGAAATTTTGGATTTTGTAGACGCCAGGATAAGCTACTTACTATAAGGAGGTAAATTTTGTAACGGCGAATATACTGAATTTGCAGTAGATAGCAGTATCTATTCCACAACATGCTATGTGATCCGTTAGGTATATATATGGGATGTATGGGGCAATATATATATATATATATATATATATATATATATATATTGTGACCACTTTTCCGTTCACCTTCCGCCATCGTGACCTCCGGCTGCCTGCCTCGCATCTGCACCCGCAATTTAACCGGTGGGCGCTAATCAATTTTTATTTCGCCGATATCGACAAGCGACACCTCCACCTCCATAGAGCGGTTAACACCGGGTTCGGGACAAGGAAGGCGGGAACTACCTACCTTGCGGCTGACCTCGAACTCACCATCGAGGTCAGCGTCACCTTTTGTTTCTCCGGAAGTGACGATCCGGGTTACCTGGGTGCATCCACGGGATCGGGAAAACCGGAAATGCCCGACCGCTCAGGTTGTAGTTTATGGTAGAGAAGGTCGCGGTAAGTCACCCCGCGATGACAAATAACACTCGAACGAACTTTTTGCGTTGCCGGGTCATTCAACATCGGCAAGGAAAATTCATCTTTAGAACCACCTTAATTCGAACACACGTTCACTAAAAAAAGAAGCCGCGAGACCGAAACACCACCGTTCGAAGACAACGAGTTAATTATTTTTGTTTTTTTGTTTGTTTTGTATTTCGGGAACACACTGAAATTATAATATCCATAGGGAGTCGGGTCTACACGAAACTGCCCATAGCGTGTGCGCGAACTCGGATCTCTCGGTTTAGGGAGAGTGCACTAACGACGCGGGAGCACGCACGCAGAGAGACAGCACGACTTATGCATAGCGCGTAAGGGAGAGAGGGAGACACACCTCGCTCTCTCCATAAACCATCGCGAGATCTCTTGTCTCGAACGCAACACGATAATAACTGAACTTTCACCAATCAGAACGCACGCAGGATCATACTTGAAATCTATAGACAAATTCTTAACATCAACGATATCGCGACTATCGACGTTCCACGAGATCTAGTGAGTACGACAAAAATCGTTTCCCCATGGTCTCCACGTATAGGGGAGCATTTACGTCGGCATCGGCGGCACGGGAGGTTTCCACCCTCGCCCGTAATCTTGAGGATGTTTGACATATTCGGAAACCCTTATCTGATCTTCTTGGCTTCAAATTAAGATTTCTTCAAAGTTATTCAACATTTTTCGACGAATTTTTTTAGTGTTGTTCAGAAAGACTTTAATGGATAAGTCTATGTAGGGTTTCAGAGGATAAGAACAATTTTCGGACCAATCGAAAGTCGAAAAATGTCTATTTTCAATGTACTTCTTCTCAGGAACTGTACGTTCGAATTTGCCCATTTTTGTTGTGACTGCATATAAAGTGTTATCTATAATGTGTCGAGCCATTTTTTCGATGTTTTGTTTCAAAATATTTGACATCGTTTTGAAATTTTGTTACAATATCTTACCCCTTTTTTTACCTTAAAATGCGTATATTTTTCGCGGGTCTGAATCGTTTCTTTTTAATAGCTCGGCATTCCCTTCGATTGCATGTACTTGTTATGTCAAAAAAAATATGCTGATACGACGAGTAGATTTCGAGAAAAAGTACGTTGCGGGTGAAAAACATGAGTTTTCAGGAGACGCGATCTTGTGAAAACGTTTGAATTCCTAATGAATTCAAATCTTAACATAAACAATTTATTTAACATACTTCCACTGCCCAGTATTTCATGAAATTTGAACCACATTTCAAGAAAGACACTTTCGGAAAAATAAAATAAAAAGGAAATCCATTTTTACTCTGAAATATGTCGAACCTTCTTAAAAATCTCCGTTGGTCCACATGCGCGATGTACCTTACGCTTGGGCACCAGTATTACAGCTGGATCTGTATCAATTTCTCGTGCATACTCACCGGCCGATCTTACCTGACGGATACCTCGTTGCGGCCAACACTACACTCTCTCTACGTTAGGGTCGAACGACACAACTGTTCATCATCCCCAACATCGTCCTACTTACACGACAACAATGTCAATAATAAAAAAACGGCAGCAAATTCTAATCGATTCCCAATATTCGATTTCCCGATATAAAGAAAATTCATCGTCCCAAGACCGTTCTCGTTGGTTGCCCTCACTCAAATACTCTGCTATCCGTCATGCGCTCCCTTCATCTACATATGTATATATACACGATTTAACTGGTCACTATTTTTTATGGTGTATTATTGTTTGAAAGAAGCCTCCGTGATTGCTTTCAATCTTTTTGGTTGAACCGTTTTCAAGATATCGGTTTTTCAAAAATTATGTTAAATTTTTCTTAAACGTTCATAACTTTGCGACAAATGGGCAAAATTGGACGTTTATTTTTATTTATATTTTTAAACGCACTTTTGATAACAAAATATTGAACAAAATTTACGAAATTTTGTTCAAGCGTAGGTACTACTATAAGATTTAAAAATTTAAAATATAAATCGTTGATTTGTCAAAATCACGTACTGATCCATTTTCTTGACAATTGTTTCTAAACAATTGTCATTTATTCCACAATTTTTAAGCCTAGGTAGATAATGAGATAACGGTGAGGTCTATTTGTTTTGCTTTTTGAATTTACATATTTTAGTTATCCATGTTGAAAATAAATATTTGTTAAGACCGAAATTCGGGCATAATTTAATCGTTATCAAATTCTTGCTTTATAATTATTATTAGTTTGTTAGGGCACTCGAATTAGTGAGGGTTCCGGCGCATGGATCTCTGTCCCGTCCAAAGTCGGGTGGCACCTCGCCATTTTAGCGTAGTTGTGCGTGTGTGTGATGTCGACGGCGCCGGATTGGTGTGTGAGTCGGGAAGGTAAAATGATAAACTTCCTCGATATTTCTTGAACCCGGACTCGCCAGGTATTCGGCCGTGCTTATTTATTTGTTTAGAGCGCTCACCTTCACAGACTTCTCGTACAACGTACCGCAACAAATATACATGTGTATTTGTTGCGGTACGTTGTACGAATAAATTTTGTCCGCCGCAATTAATGAAATTTGCAAAGAAACGACGTATAATCGTTCATTTTTATGTCTACTTTCAAGTACTCCGACACTTACCTTTGCAGGACTGTAAAATGTTTATAAATAAACAAAAGTTGATACATTTATATTGAAATTTATTCGTCAGAAGGTGTTCTATCGAAATGCATTGAACACATTTTTCTGAAAAATGCAAAAACAAAACTTTAGAGCGACTTAAAAGAAATTTCTCGTTCACGTTTTTGTCGTTGTTTGTTAATAACTTTGGTATTTTGAATTTTACGATAAAAAGTCGAGAAAGAAAATTTGTAGAGAATTCCATTTCCTATAAAAAATAGTATAATAATTTTCTTGCCCGGTGGGTAGTTTTTCTGTCATATCAATACAACGATTTAAAACCCAAACCCAAAATATTATGTGCCGACGCACATTTTTACCTTTGAATGGCTGTAAAATCTTTAAAAATAAACGAAATTTAAAAAACGAGGGGTGAAATTTGTTCGTCTAAAAATCCTCTATTAAAAAGTTTTAAATACATTTTTCTAAAAAATGCAAAAACAAAAAGTTGGAGCGACTTAAAGGAAATTACTCCTCAATTTTTTGGCATTTTTGATTTTAGGACAACAAATCAAGACAGCAAATTTGTAGAGAATTTCATTTCCTATAAAAAACGATTAGATACTTTTCTTGCGCGGTGGATAGTTTCATAGTTATTTTGGAAAAACTATTTCACCCCTTTTTTCAAGATGGCGGATTTTCCTCACGGGTTACTACCCCACAAACTTGGACTTAAGCTTTTCATACCTCCCTCTATGCACCAGAAAAAAAAATTGCTGACTTTGATAAATGCAGGGTCAATGTAACATTTCGATGGACTATGTGGGGGCAACCAGGAGTGTTGGGAAATCGGCCCGACCAATTTCTTAATCGATCGGCTCTTTTTTGGGGGACGTTAGCAAATCGGCGCTGACAGTGCAGCGCGCGGCGTCGTGGCGGAGGTCTCCTTCGCATTGTCCTGCACGTTCCACGTACAGGTTCGAACGCCTCTACGTAGAATTGGTAGGGTGGATGGGGTAGCGCGTTAAATTACGGGTTGTTCGGCTGTGGTGTTCGGCTAGGCCGATCGGTCCGTAACGTATTCATCTTTTTTCAGATTGATCGGCAACGGTAATTATAATTTATAAAATAAAGTAGATATATCTTAATCATTAAATGAACGCGGATCAATAATTTTTATTCGAATATACCACAATATGTGGATAGTTCATCAATTATTATTTGATTTTTTTTAGTCGATATCTAAAGGACAAATCTCATTTCAAAGGAATTTGGTTAATGTATGTGTTTGTAATACCTATATATATCGCCACGTGTTATTTAAAATCCATGATCCTCCGCCACATATCGCGCTGATTGATGTTTTTTTGTTCAGTGTTTTTTTAACAGTTGTTAATATAAGCCATTCAGAGGAGACGCTCATAACACGCGATTGGTGATAATACTCCTACGATTGTTTCAAACCCATGGAATGCTCTCGCGTTATAAGAAAGATAAGCCATTTAATACTAGGGAATTCGGTAAGCGAATCCACATGAGAAGCGACAGAATTTCTAGACATCTTTCATAAGGCAGAACCTAAGGTGCTCCTATTTCTCCATATCCGTCAATTAGCGCGATATGTGGCAGAGGATCATGATTTTAAATAACATTTGGCGATATATGTATTGTATTACAAATACGTACAATAACTAAATTCCTTTAGAACAAGATTTCTTCTTTAGATATCGACTAAAAAATCACATAATAATTGATGCAGTAATGATATATTGTGGTATTCGATATATTCGAATATATGATTACCTCATACCTTCGACATAACATACATTCGAATAACAAGTGAGATCAAGCAAATAAGGGTTTTTTAAACAAAAATAGCATCCGATAACGGCGAGTACTATTAGACGCGGAACAGCCTCCCGATCATAACTGACCACTTTTCGAGACTTGATTCTCATTTGATTGTTTGTTATTGATAGATTAGTGAAAAAAGCACGTTTATTTTCGTTTTTGGTCCCAATGGACGAATTATAGGTGATTAAAATGCACATAAAATGAGCATCGAAAGAAGCTGTTCGGTCAATAATTGTATTTCTACCGCAAAATGCTATTCTATACATTCTTTTAAACATTTAACCATGTCATTTGTGAAAGTGACATCATTTCAAAAAAAAAAAATTTCAAACGGTTTCACCGTCCAGGATTAGGGATAATTGAATTCAAAGTTTGCTATCTTTACTAACATATTACATGTGAAGCATACGGAAACGGTACATTTTAATTTTTCATTTCTAAACTATTCTATAGATTTTCTTAAAAAACTATTCACTGATTATACATAAAGAAAATGTATGTAAATTACTAAAATTATTGACCATGCCACTTCGTAGATATCATTACAAAAAGTATTGAATTCTCGGTGCAGAATCAGTGAGTGATGGGGGTAACAGTTAGATATGGCATAAGAATCAAATTAATTTTTTTTTATTTTAAAATTATAGAAAGGGAAAAAATTCAATAATCAATACATTTCTACTACTCGTTAATTTACTAAAAATAAATACATAACATTAACAAAAAAAAAAAATCAAAAAAATGTTTGGCGAATATTATGACAGTGTGAACAGCGCTTCGAGTCAAAAATTTTCGGCATATCACATACAGAGCGCCATTGCATTTTTCTATGCTCGGATGGAAAAATTTTGGCGCAGCCTGTCGCGGTAGAACTACCTTAAAGGAGATACAGTATCAGAACCGAGAAAAAAAAACGCTTTTTTCAAAAATGTATAACTCCGCCATTTTTAAAGTTGTAGGCCAGGCTCTGCGCGAGATAGTAGGTATTGATACGCATTTTTTGTGCAAAACCTGGGCGCCGTCGGATAATTAGTTTTTGCGTTATTGCAATGAACATTTTATTGTGCCATATTTTGCGGAGAGGCTCGATGCACTGGAGGTCGTCCGATTTAAGTTTAACCCTAATAAGTGACCTATAAATCGTCAATTTTAGATTTTCGACGTACTTTTTTTTGTAGTTATTTTTGTCAAAATTTGATGATTTTAGAGCTCTATTGCTTGAGCTAATTATCGGTCACCGTTCATTAAATGATTAAGCTGTATCTAGTTTATTTTATGAATAACAATGACCATTGCCGGTGAGCCTGAAAAAAGATCATTATTTATTTTCAACACAGATAACTGAAATATAAAAATTGAAAAACCGAACAAATAGATCTCGTCGTTATCCCATTATCTATAGGCTCATCCTAGGCTCAAAAGTTGTGGAATAAATGATAGTTTTTTTTTAATTTGAGAGTCTTATCGAAACGCGGTTTCAACAATTCATTCGATAATTATGGTTTTATCAAAAATGCGTTAAATAAAAAGAATTTTAAAAAACGTTCAATTTAGCCCATTTCTCGGAAAGTTACGGACGATTAAAAAACAGTAACGTAATTTTTGAAAAATCGATATTTTGAAAACTGTTAGACAAAAAAAATTGAAACGGCCTCTTTCAACCAGTACTACAACACAAAAAAAATTCAAAAAATCGCAGATGCACAACTTATATGGTGTCCGGTTTGGCATGGAATGCCCCATACACACATAGAGTATTTCACGACCAGTGGGCCAGTCTCAAAACCATTTGTTTATTTTTTAATTTTTTGATATTTTTTAGTAGGTACTTACTCATCGAAAAGTTCTTCATAGTAAATTTTGAGATTTTTTTTTATTATCCGTTCAAAATATAGCAAATTTAAAAAAAATACATAGCTCTTTACTTGGCTTTTTTGTCCATAACTTCTTTAATAGTAGGCCAAATTAAATCTTTTTCTTTAACTTTCGTTTTTCGAATGTACTTTCCAACAAAATATTGAAAAATTATGTGAGGTGTTTTTGAATATGATTTTTAAGTTTAAACCTTTAAATCTTTTTTTTTTAAGTGAGTGCATATTTTGATGTTTTTTAAATCTTTCATTTTAAACTGCCATCGATTTAATATATTTTAAGCCTAGGTAGATCGTTCTTTTCGATATTTGAAAATAATATTTTTTTCTTAATAAGTATTAAAACCGTTTTTTATATGTAACTATATAGTCTTTTTTCAACTATTAGTAATAAATTTGTATACTTTTCTTATTATTAACAGGCGTCTAAAATGAATAATAAGGCACTATAAGTATGTTTATATATAATAATAACAAAAGTTTTTATTTAGTTGGGTATTCTTTTAAAAATCTTACATATACGATCATTATTTGATCTAGAATATTGTTTAGCTCGTTTATTTTCGTTACGCATCGGAAAAACTGTGAGTGAAATTTTAGTGTTCCTGCGGTTGACTTATCCATTTACGATATAATTGACTTGCGATAAGTCAATCACAGGAACACTAAAATTTCACTCATTATCAGTTAAAACATACGCGCTAAAATGTATTCTAGTTCAAATAATAATCGTATATGTAAAATTTTTTAAAGTATACCCAACTCAATAAAAAGTTTTGTTACTATTATTTATAAACATACTTATAACATACGTATTATTAATTTTAAACGTGTTACATCCGCTGAATTCTCCCCAATATGGGGATGCACATATTGTAACGTTATACAATCTCTCCTCTGCATCCGGCTCGTCCCAAAGGCAGCCGTCCCCACGGAAAGGCCCAAAAACAAGGCAAGTAGCGAAATATTATTTTCTTTTTACTATTGTAAGGCCTGTGGAAATGCTTATCGAGAAGAGGACTGACCCACCAGTCCGAAGTCATTGCCATCGTCATTATCACGCCCGTCCACGCCGTCACATACGCCACGATAAAGGAAGGAACATTCAGAAACTTGCACTGCTCACACACACCGCACTCTGTCAGTTATCAAGAGAATTCACCCATTCGTCCCTGCCTCGAAGCCATCCATGGGCTGACCGGCCATAAAAAAGGACGAAGATGGCAATAACGCATGGCGATCCCAAGATATCTCCAGTTATCGCAATCATACCTTTCCATATACAAATATCCCTGAATTATCGACCGACCTAATTACCCGCCTTTCCCCGGTGGATCCTACTAGCGACGATCTAATGTCGATCGTATGCTTGACTCTTCCCCTATCGGCCCGTGACTCTGCTGCCCAATGATCGAAAAGACCAATCAACGTGTGAGAAGATAGAGTGATCAAGGATAAGGTGAGAAAACATAGAGAAAAGAGAGAGATGGGTTGAGGAAGGAATGGGACGACAAGGGGAAAGGAAAAACACGAGAACGAGGACCTTGCAATAGACCGGTAAAGGTTTGCGCAGGTCAACGTTATCGTCACTCTTATCCTTATTACAATTTATCCCCCTTTCAATTTTGCATTTTAAGTATATAGAGTACGCCTTGCTGTTGGTCAGAGTTTTTTTTTACATAAAATAGTCTGGTGGGACGGCTGTAAAATGAATAGCAGATATTATACCAGCCACGAGTAACGGTCATCGTCTCCCCTTCCGCCTGACCCCCCATCCACACCCTATGAATATTCTCGTTCGTTCGTCAACGGTAGTAGGTAAGGATGGGATGGTGGTCAGGCGAAGAAGGATGACAGTTACTTGGGCAGTTGTAATAGTTTACCTTAATTTTCGCGATAATACTTTCCGGTTTACTATAGCCGTCCCACATGACTATTTTATATAACAAAAAAAAACTGTGGCCAAAAGAAGGGCTAACGCAAGCAATAAAGGGGAGGGAGTACTCTAAACAATTCAAATGCAAAAGGGGAATGGAATTCTACTCGAATAAATGTGCCGATAAGGTAGACTCGTGCAAAGGACTTACGTTCTGGTGACGGATTTTCCTCCTCGTCCGTTATTTTCTCGTCTCGTCTCTCCTTTCCCCTTGTACTCGCACTCTTCGCACTCGCACTCTCTTCTCTCGGTACTCCCTCACTCACTATCCTTCTCCACTTCTCTTATTCGCAAAAATTCTCGCACAATGGTCTAATTACTCGCTAATCGTGCTTATCCGGCATCCGGCGATGCCCATATTTGGAGATCGCTGCTATCTTCGTTCTTCCTTATCGCCGGTCAGCTGATAAATGACTTCTGGGTGGGGACGGACTAATGAATTCTCTTGATAGGTGACTGATTATGAGTGCGGGGGTGTGCGAGTTTTGAATGGTATATGGCGATATGGACGGCATGCTGAAGACGACGGCATTAGCTTCAGGGCTGGCGGATCGGTTCTCTTCTCGATAAGTGTTTGCTCAAGCCTTACAATATTTACGAAAAGGAAAATAAAATAAAATCGCGCCATGTCCCTTGGTTGTGGGCCTTTCCGTGGGAGCGGTTACCGTTGAGACGAGCCGGGTGCAGGAAAGATAGTGTACAACGTTACAATATATATATACGTATTATGATTAATATAAAAAAACTTTCTAAAAAGTTATCGGGTTGCTTATTGAAAAGAACCATCTTACCCCAACGGATCATCTTGTATAACTTTTCCCTATAGATTACAGACTCCGCTTGTATAAAGAAACATGGAGAAAAATAATAACAGATAGTTTTATATTATCTTGTTGAATGAATAGTTAATTCAAATGCTAAATGGGGTTTATAGATTCAGGTTAAACTAAATAATTTTTAATAAATTCATCTCACTCCATCATTTCAAGATGAAAGATATATTTAAACAGAAATATATCAATTACAGGCTGACCGTTCGATCTGGGTATGGGCCCTTCCATTTTTTTCAAGACAATGATGAAGCTCACTATGAGCGTACTCAGGAGTTAGAGTTTTTTCTTTGTCAGTAGATGATATAATATTCTTGCAAATGGATTCAGATACTTTGTATTCATTCTAACCTAGCGGATTTGTTGATCGGAATGTTTCGGTCGTAAATTTTTCAATCGTACTTGGAGTCGTCACTACCGAATTTTTTCGGTCAACGGACCAATTTTCTGGTCGTAACGAACAGGATTCGCAATAGCTGGGGCTTATTTTGGGCCCGTAGTTTGGTCTTTACGATCGAACTATTTCACTCGCAATATATTTCGGGCCCCCATCCGCCTGGCCGTTACGACCGGAAAACTTTGGTAGAAACGACTCCACTTACTACCGAAATTCTGGTAGTAGAATCCGCTAGAGTAGTGTGGTTAAAGGCAAAAGGTGAGGAGGGTAGCGTGTGTAAGAGAATCTTCACTTATAATGAATCAAACCAAAAAGGAAACACGTTGGAAGGGTTTAGGAGCCGAGGAGAAAGAATATACGCGTAGAAAACATGATTTTTCAGGAAATGCAATTTTCTAAAAATGAACCATGTTCCTTCCGTGACATTGTCTAGCGGCTTCTTCAAGTCTCTCAGTGTCGTTTCTTTTTGGTTTTAATTCTTTAAAAGTGAGGAATAAGAAGAATAATCCTTACTTTGTAGACCGAAGACTCCGGGATCAGTTCGAGGAGAAGAGGGAGACGACACTTCATGCAGCACGGCTCTCTAGGCGACACTAACTCCATAAGTTGCAGAATTTTGTTCACCTATTTCCCATTGGCATTTTCCCAATCTTCTTTTATTTGATGCCTAACATTGCATATTTTAATGAACAATTTTTTTCAGAATGTCGATTTTTGGGTTGAAAAATTACCTTCTGCCCTTAAGCGTAATCAACGCGTTAAAAAAAGAAAACATATCTAAATATCGAACTGTCTAAACAAATCTGCACTTGTAACAAATGAGAACGAGATTCCATAACATAACCAAGAGATCAAATTTCGCTCGCCTTCGCTAAGCTCGTTTGACCGGTTAATTTTTATTGAAATATATATTGTATATGCATATAACATACATTTTATTATTTTTTACATAGAATTAACAGTTAATTCTCCGCTACGTACAATATATGGAGGGGCTATACCAGTGTGACACTTGAAAAAAGATGATTTTTTGGCTAATTCTATAGTTTATACTTTCAAAAATATCCTGTGAAAGCGGCAACATCGTATCTTGAATAGTTTTTGAATGGCAGCATTCTAAAGGCAAGCGCTCACAGGTATAAGTCGCTTCATCGGCCTATAAACGGAATCAATAGTTGAAACTTTAATCGCGTCTTTCTCAAAACGACATTTTTCACAATTGCTAACATCATAACTCAAAGAGAAATTGACCGATCGACTTCAAATTGAAACTAAGTATTCTTGAATATATTTACTATACAATGACCTACGATCTTTTTGATTG
>JAPYZU010001946.1:0-16479 GCA_030523005.1 Tryphoninae sp. B BG-2022a
ATGGAGATTATGTTGAAAAATAAAGCAAAAAAAATTTTTAAAACGTCGTTTTTCTTGGTCAGGCCGGAAATTTTTCACCCCACCCTCGTATTCCATCCTTACAGCATTGAGAGTAATCAATTAATTTTTCAATCAATTCGTTAATTGACTAAAAAATAATTGTAATTGAACGTCTAATTGCAGTTGAATTGATTGCAATTAAACTTATAATTGTCATTAACCTTCTAATTGTAATTGAATTAATTGCAATTAAACTTTTGATTGTATAATCCAATTAAATTATTTGCATTAATGTATGTTAATTGTACCTTATAATTAAAAATAATTGTAATTAACTTTTTCAATTGCTCTATGAAACAATTGAAACCAACAATTAATCTACTTATTTTTACGGAAATCAATTAAAAGTACCACAGGATTTAGAAAATTCTACCTACAAAAATTCAATACTACTTATTGTTAATGATAAAAAAAATGAACATCATCCTTTAATATACCCATTATTTAGATTTTTATTTATGTATTTTATTTGTGCAATGTTTTTATATCGTGCATAACAAAAATTTGCAATGTGCATATTTTTTTTGTAATATCAATGCATGCTTCAGGCCCGTAGAATAATAAACTTAATTGTTAATTTTCATTTAAATTCACAAAATAATTGAAAATTAATTCATTTTTAACTGTAGCAAATCATAATTGATAATTAGTTAATTATTAATTGACACCACTTCAATTAACAATTAAACAATTGTTAATTGTAATGTTCTACAATTATAATTGCTCAATTGTTAGTTGTTATGACTGCAACTAACAACAATTAATCAATTGTTAATCTTTAGTTATCCACACAATTAAAATTTGCCCAAAAATGCATTTCAACTAAACCTCAACTCTCGAATCACTTCGACGGAATTCCACTGATTGTGAGTAACATCAAGATAGTTAGTGCAACGATTTTTCCTTCAATCCTCGAGTCGATGCGAAACGTCACAAGATTATTTAACCAGCTCTTACTTATAATTTTGCCGAGGAATCTAATCGTATGTCGTACGAGTACATCGTTACGTTGTTTGTTACAGCTACGTTATACGTCTCTGCGTGTTTTTCTTCACGTTGGCCCGCAAGGAGACACCGGCATTGCTCTGGTGCTTGCAGCAATTTTTCATGCTACTTTACTACACCAACTTCAGCATCAATTTTTTACTTTACGCAATGTGCGGAATAACATTTCGTCGATGTTTGGAGCAACTGCTACGTAAAGGATTTAAAAGCATCACCAGGTATCACTGTAATCCTCAACGATATATATAGTTCGGGTATCGTTATGCACTTACAACTAAGTAACTCGGCCGACCCATCCGAGATGATTATTGTTACGATCATGAAAGAAACTATTAGCTATTGATCGTATGGTAAATTATATCATCGTTATCATGCTCATCTTCATCATCGTCATCGTCATTATTCTTATTATGATAATATTATTAATCGATGGAGAAAATTTGGTTTATTGGAAGACAACGAGGGTTGAGATATCATCGAATCGCTGAGCAAACTCGCATTGCCCGGCTCATAAGCCACGAATATCGGATAATCGATTTTTTTAGCACGAATATTTTATAAATGGCACCCTAAGTCGCTCGCTTAATTCCCAAAATGTTGACTTACTTATCGACGGTTTGCGTCTTCGAGAGGGTTTGTAAGACGTGCTACTGGATCTCCGTTAACCCTGAATTCCTCGATACGTACTTAACTGTACAAACCGAAAATTGCACATTAATTATGCAAAGCTGTCTCGCTCAATTACAGAGAGCATCGTTTCGAAAAAGTGATGGAAGAAAATATATTAAACATAAATATATAAATAATACGCGATACATATTCATGTTAGAGTTACAACTCCATCGTTGATGGACAGATACAAATATTTCGCGAGTTTAGCAACCTGTTGGTTTGTATCCGTTGCAGATACATCGAGACGAAGATCAGGGGAGTTTCGGCGAGTTTAGCAACCTGTTGGTTTGTATCCGTTGCAGATACATCGAGACGCAGATCAGAGGAGTTTCGGGAAGTTCTTAAGGCCCGGGAAAGAGAGAGAGAGAGAGAGAAAGAGAGCAAACGAGCGAGAGAGCGAATGAGTGATTGGAAGAGAGAGAGAGAGAGAGAGAGAGTGTTGGAGAACGATCCAAAATCCAGAAATTCGCACTATTTATCGAATGTACTCCCACACTACTCTATTGACGTAGGTACGTGAAATTTCTGAATCATTGCAATATAGACATAATTAACAATTTATATATATATATATATATATATATATATACATATATTCAGTAACTATCATATATATATGATAGTGAATAACAACGTATGTCAGTACGTTGTACGCTATGAACTTCTATCGCAACATATATCTACTACTACTTTGCGAACTTTATCGAGTATAGTTAATAATTGATTTGCCAGCGCGTAAGCAACAAGCCATTTCATCGTTATAATAACTAACGGTCTTCGCTATACCTAGATCGTTATAAAAGAGAGCTCGACTTAATATTTCTTTGAGCCGTGATATACACACCCTCCTGTTTATTTATAAGCTCATTATATTTTACGACACTTGCACGCTCGCGTATATCACCCGTCGCATAATCTACTATAGCCGTTAGCGACTCGGTTGTTGGAGACGCTCGTAAAGAGAAAATTCGTCACTAAGATCTTGACGATATATCACCGGATGTTACCTTTAGAAAGCAAAAAGAAAAAGTGTACCTCCCTCCTTTGCACGATAAGGTATATTTTCTCGAAACATTCAGAATTCGTATCACGCGCGTCGCATCGTACTAGGGTTGAGTTGCGAGTACCGACGTCGCACTCACACACCCTTTGGCTGTCTGGTGTGTCGATAAAGGACTTATGTGAAAAGGGGCTCTTTTCTGGTCTTTTTTCAACGCATTCTCGAATATCCCTGGCGTAATGTCGAAACTACGCTCGAATCACCAAGTGAGTATGGGTTAAAAGCAGATACGAATCAACGGGATATCGTAACCGGAGTCAATAAAAATGGAAAATAGGCCTCGATCGTGTGTGCCCTTTTCGTTTTTTCTCTTTCTGTCTCATCTTTTTGAAATCTCGGGAAAGCTTAAAGTCCTTTCAAGGCTGATCATAAAAATAACGATCTTGGCAAACGTAAATTCTTATACGTCGTCGGTTAATCGTAGATCCGCTTTATTCCGTTGAAACTGTACGTAATACGGTAAGTAAATGTGAGAAAGAAGGGAGCGGGGCGAGCGTGACAGAGAAAACGAGAGAAATACCAAAAAAGCTTTTCGTACGATCGACATTTCGCGAAAAGAAAGAAACACTCTTGGATTGCCGGGTGCATTCGGGTATTCAATTATGAGAGAGGGCAAGTAGGGGAGAGCGGAGTTGTGGGAGTTAGCGAGTAATAGGAGCTATTGCAAAAAAGTACTTCTTGTTAGAAATCTAAAAACCTTCCTCAAACTTCGTTAATCTCATACAACTGCCGATAACCGCTTTAGTGCCACAAATAGCGGCAACGACCAAAAACCTATTTTGCGTTCTGCCATTAAAAGGAAAATATTGTTCTCATAATGAAAATAAGTATGTAAAGTTTTTTTATTTAATTATTTTTCGAATTCATTCGATAGCTTAGTTCGTGTACTTTGGTTTGTTAGTAGGAAGAATAAGTTACAACATAATTTTTTTATATTATTATGTTTAATGCAAAATGCTTCCTCTCGGGGTAATGCGAGCCAGACGGGCCCACCCCAATTCGAATGTCAACGTTTATTTTTATTTTCAAATTTGACCATACCGTACGAGGCATGCTTACACAGGGGTTAGCTAGGAGGGTTAACCCAGACAGGGAGAGGAGTGTCCGGATTGTGACGATTCCAAAGATTTTATTTTTGCTTTTTTCTTCGACTAGATCGAAGAAAAAACGTGTTAATGTCGACATATTTATTTTTCGTCCATTTCCGAGTTAAAAAAGATCTATACTTTCAGTTAAATATATATTTCTTAGTTTATCATATGTTCAATGTTCGTGTTTATTATTAATAAGATTTACCTAAAAAGTTATTAAACTTGTCAAGTTTATGGCGACATCGCCGATTTCACATATAGTTAGTTCGTAGGTCCTATTATCAGCTACGTCGGGTAATGAGAGCCAAAGACACGTTTTTTAAAATTTAATTTTCTACTACCTTAAGAGGCTATACCAGTGTGACACTTGAAAAAAATCGATTTTTTTGCTACTTCTATAGTTTATACTTTCAAAAATATTCTGTGAAAGCGGCAAGGTCGTATCTTGAATAGTTTTTGAATGGCAGCGTTCAAAAGGCGACGGCTTACAGGTATTAGTCGCTAATAGTTGAAACTTTAAACGCGTTTTTCTCAAAGCGACATTTTTCAAAATTGCTGACATCATAACTTGAAGAGAAATTGACCGATCGACTACAAATTGAAACTGAGTATTCTTGAATATATTTACTATACAATGACCTACGCTCTTTTTGATTGGTTGAAAATTGTCAATTTGGCATTAACAAAACGACCATTTTTTACCCCAAAAACGAAACTATTTTCAGAACTACGCCATTTTATTAATTTTTGATATTTTTCAAAAATCGTAGGTCATTGTATAAGGAATACCTTCAACTTTAATAACCTTTTTTCATTTTTTTGTTTCGGCCACTCATTCTGCTGGAATCATGTCAGCAGTTGGGAAACTTTTTTTCGCACCTCTGAAAACAGCACATAACTTCGTTACTGTTCAATATTTTTGTAAAAAAAAATGTTAAAATATAGCTGAAAATATACCTTATTATGTCCAAAAAAACTTCAAAATTTTTTATCGAGTACTTTCTTTTAAAAAAATTCGCGAAAATCTCCTAATTTTTCATGGATTAGACTGGTATAGCCCCTTAAACAATTATTAGTAGATTTATATTTCATAAAAATGAAAGTTTATTAGCCAATGGACTGATAAACAGTGAAAACAAATCAATAATTCCTTTAATAAATTACTTGCTTTTCAACTTTTCCTTGGCTGCAATTCGTTCGTTCTCCCTTGGCTGTTCGCGATACAAATACCATCACGATATTTTCATCCTCTCACTGAATAAATAGAATTGAAGAGTTTCGCGTGTATTATTTTTGCGGAGCGAAAAGGAGAGCGAAATTGGAATTTCTTCCTGTATAAACACCTAAGAGCACTCGAAACAAGAATATAAGACAAATATTTATGGGAAAATGTACAGTATACAGTCTGTTGCGATATATTTTCCAGGGGCGATGTATTTCTCATTGTGTTGCACAATAGGAATGAAAACTAAAAGGATATCTCGCATGGAAATATGTTAATGGAAAACACATTGAAGCGCGCTAAATTACTAGCAATAGGTCACTTTAACTTTTGTTGAATCATCGGGTAACGATCGATGTTAGACTTAATTCTCTCCTTTCGTACGATACAAGATTGAACTGGCTGGGGCGTTATCAGTGATAACAAACGTTTATTCATTTGTCGAGATAATAGAGTTAACGCTAATGACGGGGGGAGGGGGGGGGGATGAAACTTACGTAGTTGCGAAATCGTTGTTGTTTCGACACACGGAAATTCTCGGCGGGTGATTAATTAAAAACGTGGGAGAAACAAAGTGTCAAGAGAATACCAATATGGAGAGTAAATTAGCCCCAGCCGTGGGAGATAAATAAATATATCGTGAAGAGCGTATTATTGACATTGCACATCCTCGGACAGGTTCGTTTATGTATTAAAGGACTAAACGACTTTAGAAGACTTGTGATAACGTTTTGGGATTTCTTTTTTAAGAAAAACTAACCAACATGTCGAAATTCGATAAAAAGGTCATTATTATACAAGTCCAATGTCAAAGCTTCGACACTACGTAGGATTTTTTTAAAAAGGATTTTTGCAAAAATAGCGTGTTAAACAAAAAATTTCGACAACGCGCAAAAAAATGCACGGAAATTATTAAAAAAACATTTGAACTATGCGATATAAATAAAGAATCCTACGTAGTGTCGAAGCTGTTATCATAATATATCGAATTCTTTTCGGATCATTATTGTAGCGTTGAAATTGCAGCGGTTATGAGTTCACTCAGGTAGCAATGAAAAAGAAAAGACGCAGCTGAGAAAATACTGGTAAGCCGTCATTTTACTTAGTACTCTGATGAAATTTATAAACAATGCTCGATACTTGTATAATAAGAATCTTTTTACCAAATTTCCATATGTTGTTTAGTTTCCTTAAAAAAATCCCAAGGTTTGCTATATTTTTCGGCCTCTAGAGTGGTTTACTCCCTTAAGGATGAGTTTGTTCCGCAGTTGCGAATGGTCCGAAAAAGGCAAATCTAACCATGAATTACTCATTCGGTCGACTAATATATTCTCGATAACGATACATCAGTAGTATCATTATACATCGGGGTTAGAAATTGCGCGTGTCACTTGACACGCAAGATGAGCGTATTGTAAAATTCGACTCCACTGATAAAAACACCCTTGTCGAATTACAAATAATTCGAATGCGTTCGAGTAAAACATATTTTATTTGTAAATAAATTCAATTTCCGCCGAACAAATTTTGTTTTGGAAACAAAAAATGTATGACTTCTTCTCAGAGTCGTGTACGCGAAGGAACTTTTCTTGATTAATTCGATACACAACGATAAATATGAATGATACAGCCAAATATATAAATTGTTTCTGCACATGTTGTAAATAATGTAAATTATATAGAGAATCATATTACGAAAGATAACATTGTACGAGAGGAATGAAAATAGCGTTAGGTGCGTATTTTTATTTTTCATTTCAGAAATGTGAGTACGACTAATGGGAAATTTAATTTGTTTTTTTTTTGTATGATCTATAAAATTTCCATCAGGTTGTGTGCCAACCTCACAAAATTTGTTTACCCGGTTACGTCGTTCGATATCGTAAACATGGGTGATAAAAAAGGATTCACTTAATTTTTGTTCTTCAACGTGTCTCGTTCATTTATGATCGATAAAGCGTTAATTAATGTCAATTAATTCGGATGATTTTAATTTGAAACCATTGTTTTGAAACATCGTTTTTAAATTAATTCGACCAAATGATTTTGTGATTATTAATGTGTAATGATCGTAATGAAAAAAACAACATACACGTAGAATTATATATTAATCGTCGTTTCTCCAACCGTCGGTGTTTAGACAGTTAAGATTTAATCTTATATGACTGGTTACTTGTGCATTTCATGTGTATATTCGAGAAAAATATGTCTAGTTACGATTATCCGAGCGAGCTCGAGTACGAATAGTCCAATTAGATTATTAATAATAAAAATTGTAAATGTATTTAGTGGATTAACGTTTGTGCCGAGGACAGAAACGAGCTTTTGTATCGAGATCGATGTCTCGCGTCAAGTGTAAGTATTCGCTATATGTATTAGGTATAAAGAAAAGATTGTAGTTCACACAACAAAAATGTTAAACAATGGTTTTGAAAATGTGCCGAACATCGTGGCATGTGATAATAATTATTACGATAATGGTCACGAATTGTCTGAATTTTGTTCCTCTTTACGTATAGCGAATATTTAACAACGGATGAGATCGCACGAGAGGTGGACGTGAAAACGTTATCACCAATGAGTTTGCATTACGAAAAATTGGGATAATGAACAAAAAAAAATGTATTGTACCTCGGCGAGGGTAACGAATTGTTTGACTGACTCATATCGAAGGCTGGTTTTTTAATGTCATGTTATCCAATGTATTATTTTTTGGTGATATCAATAAATCGATGTTTTTTTTTTTCATTAAAGACAAATGTATACAAAATCTCTCACACGGAACATCATATCGGTGTCCCCATTCGATTTTGTTGATACTTTTTTATTTGGAAGAGTACCAAAAATTAACAGACATGTATTTTTATATCTGCTGATTTTTGTGTGTTTATCAAAATAGAATAGGTTTCCTTCAATTAGATTCAGCCTGTTCTCATAGAGAGTGGGAAAAAGGTGAATACAGCGGTGGTGCACTCGTTAATTTTTTGATCGTGCGAGGGAAATTTGGAAATATGCACACGTACTTATATTCACGCGAATTTAACCCGGAATTCTATAATGCTAGCTGACTATACGATGCTCTTGCCTAAAAAATCGAAGGGCAGTTTCAACTCTTTAATTGCGATATGTCGAAAAAACAAAAAATACGTATCTGCTACTTTTTCATTTTCCATATGTATGCAAATTTATATTCTAATCGATTCAAAATTCTCGGAGATGCGTATGAAAAAAAATGGATTTTTGCAATAAACGATGTGAAATTTGTTGTTATCTGCTTCGTTCTCAGTTCCAATGTATAGTACGCGAAAAAATAAATGTTATTACAATTTGAATTTTTTTTGTATCTCTCACCGTTAAAATGTTATCAACGAGAAACCTCCCCATTTTTGAGGGTGCGTCTCACCCCTTAAAATCGTTTTTCCGTAAATTAAAAATACGTGTCCTTTAGGTTTTGAAACTCTTCCACATAAAAAAGTTTCAACAACATTGGAGGGAGATACCAAAGTGATGTTTCTTATCAGTAAAGCCTAAATTTTATTCGTTTTACAGTACCGTCGATAACGTCAGTATTAAACATCGGTAGTTCAAAGAATGAATTACGAGGCGACGATTGCCGGTAAGTACATTATTTTTAGGTATTCCTGTATTGCACACATATTTAGAAATTCATTCAATCAAATATCCGTAAAACAATGAACTTTGTGAACCAACGAACGATCCTTCGATTATTCGTTTCGAGGAAGTGTTTTGTAATGTACGGTATAATAAATCCTACGATCGAACGAAATGCCGAATATTCGAGCGTAAAGATCGTCTTCATATTTTCAGCAAGAATGTACGCGGTGCACGTTGTCATTGATTCAACTCGAGTTGTAGAAACATATACAAGTAACCATTGACTAAGTTGATTTCATTTTCCCGTCACTGAGAAAAATGACGAATTATTGACGATCGGACGGAGTAAAGCGTTGATGGTACTGAAAGGCGATGATGTATCGTACCTATTTCAGCGTTTCATCGGGGGCGTAGAAAAACGGGGAGTTTATTCACGCGGGGTAAATCGAATTGATCGAAGAAAGGGGTCGTCCATGAGTTGCTCAATGTTTCCTTTCTTGCTTGTTAGTATCGGCGAAAATGTATTAATGATTCGGCCATTGCTAATTTCATTACGCATTCTCTCCCACCCCTAAATTTGATTGATCAAGATCGAACATAGCATCTGGGGGTGGATTCCCGAGTCGAAATTTTCGGGCGTTTCGAGAATTACTCGAACCGACCGGAGTGGCGAGGGTACATGCGGAATTCGAACGTATGGTCCACGGTATATGTGGACCCTCCGTTGACCCTCGAAAATGGCAGAAAGTTTACATTTTGAGTGAACGAATGAGTTGCGGAGGGTCTCATGGATCCTCTATAACCAACCAGAGAGAGTCGTCCCGCACCGTTGGGATTGTGAGGAGGGTCCGGAGAGTCCGATTTTTCGAGCTTGGGATTGAACGCAGGGTGTGGAGGGTCCACGAAGAGACTAGATTCCAGCTGGAGGACGCATTGGCATTGAGAGCAGAGTGGCGGCTCGAGCGCTACAAAGGAAATGGTGTCTAGAAGGTTAAAAGAAGCAGTAAAACTTTCGACTCGGGATTGAACCTAATATTAGAGAGAACGTCTGCCTACGAATAACGAGATTAACGCAAGAAGTCCCAAACATTGGGAAGGGACAAAGTTTGAAAGGGTTGATACTTGCAGGATACATTTCATATCTAGGTTAAAAAGGGGGGCTTTCAATTGATTTCGCAAAGTTTTCTCCGTGATGAAGTATCGTGATAAATTGTTCAAGTTTTATAAGAGAAATGGCCGAGAATTGTCTTATCCCTTTTTCCTTGAACATATTGTTCAGGGTCGAAAGTCTTCATAGCGAACTATTTTAATATTTCAATCTTTATGAACGTGAGTTACTGAAAAAGGTTATTTACTTCTCCCTAAGTTCTAATTCTTCATAGTCGATTGCTACCATTGTCCCTTCCTTTCGCTATCTCTATTGACCATTACACCTTCCGTTTTCCACTCGACACACGTGAATCATATTAAATCCAAAACGGTCCTCTCTAGAATAACGTAAAAATCCTCTCGTAATGATCTCGAGCTTACGTGGGTCCGTGACCGTTTGGTTTATCCTGGACCTAATCTTCTAGGTGCTTTCCTGTAATTTGCGAGAAGATCCGAAGAGCCAATAGTAATAGAACAGTAAAAAAGTTCCTCGCAGGGTTTCGTGAGAGCTAACGAAGCGAGTCACACGAGTATCAGACCCCGGAGCTCGGAATTGCGAACCGAATTTTTCATAGGGAAATAGAGAAGAATTAGTAACTAAGAACTCGAGTTTCTATATTATAAGTAATTTCGTAATAAAGATAAAAATAACAACGACAAGAATACGAATAATGTTACGATTAGCACGATTTTAGAATACTGGTTGCTACAGCGAAGTCTACGCGCACAACAAAATCATGTTGTTGTTCGTTTAGGGGCGCGAATTATGGTTCGATATTCGTATCTCAAAAAGGAGAAAGGGATGTGCGACCCCATGCGAATACTTATCGCTATAAGCGCTTCGTGACCCGCGGAGACACGTGCCGATATCCGTGAAGATATTTAAAGAAGATGAGAGGGGTGCCGACCGCTTAATACTTATAGAATAAGAAGGCTAGCTCGTAATGAGACTTTAATAGACCCGGATACGAATGGAAATCACAGCAATACCGAGTCTCAAAGTATTAGCACCGTAAAGAAAATTTATTTTCCGTGTCAATTACGAAGCCGGTAATAACTTTTGACATAAAAATATCTTTAAAAATGGAGGGCGGGTGTGGAAAAACAAACGTCTCTAAGAGCAATTTTTTTGCGCGTTATTTCAATGTTTAATAAATCGGTTAAAAATAGACACGATGTTGCCATCTTGATTTCGTTTTAAAGAGGAAGAATGAATGTTTATGCCATTACTGCTCTGACATTTGTGGCAAATGTGGCCGTGGCGAGGTTTCCTTTTTGACTTTCAGGATTCGACACGTATACAGAAACGTGAACGTATCTCGGAGGTTAATTATCTGATCCGAGTGAGCTAAGTTAATTAAAGGGGAGTGTACGTATATCAACTCATTTAAAGGCCTTCAAGTTTGAATTGAAAAAATTAAAAAAGATACGAGGCTCTAAATTTGGAAAGGCTTGAAGATGTTCCCAATTTTGTTTAAAATCGGGATAATATGTGGATGAAAAATATCTGTAACTTCGAATCACGTGACATCATGCTCGAGTTGCTGTGACATGCAATCACCTTGAATGTACAACTGGAGTTTAGTCCGGCTCGTCCGAACGAGAGAAGAGTACATAAGTGTTGTTTATTTTACGACAAATTTTTACGACAACTTCCGTTGTTTGAGGTGATATTATTTGTACAGGTAAGCCAATTGCCATACCCTTTTCACACTAAATTCCTCCTAGAAATAGATTATACGTATCAATAGGGAAACCAAAAACAATATTAAAAGCTTGAGTAGAAGCGTTGATGTCATTGTTGCCAAAATGTGTGAGTAAAATGGAAACTACTCCATATGTCTACGTATAATTATTTTCATTCTTTTTTCAGTTTCTTTTACTAATTAAGCCTTTTTTTCTAGATAGTGTTCAAATATAACAGTAAGTGTGGCAGAGGATCTTAGAGTGAAGAAACAATGTCGCAAACGATGAATGAAAATAAAGCAGCAAAATACATTTCTGATACTGATGGTACAAAATATTTATATTTTGTTGTTCTATTTTTCTGCGTCATAGAGTTAGCTGTTCCATCTTGCCCTGTCTTCCCCTATTAATGCTTAGTTAAAATACTTTGTATCCCCTCGGATAAACCTAAATTTAGCAAAAAATAAATAAAAAATTGAGAACATTTTGAAAAAAATGGCGATATTGTTTATAAATGAATTGCAAAAAAAACATTTTTATTATAGCGATTTGAGTATAAATACATGTCCATTCGAGGGCCTTTACGTTAATTAATATTTGCACAAAATTTCAAATCACTTGGCTAATTAATTTTTGACTTACATTTCCCGGTACGAAAATAGTTACGTTTCGAAAAAAACGCGGTAAAAGCTTTCGCCGCTGATTGTGAGTGAGCATACTTGCCTATCTGCGTGTGGTACGTTTGAAGCACATCAAATGCTTCATTTTACGTTTAAAACCTCGAGAGAACATTATTTTAAATAGGAAATGAATTTTTTTAGTAATTGCAAAGAACGCGAAAAGAATTATTTTGCACGCGTTTGCCCTCGTTTAATTTGGCTTTACTATATACGTTTGACGGTTTCTCGAAAATAATCGTGGCGGTCTGCAATAACTTCTTATTTCAATGATAAAAAATATTCTAATGTTTTATTGAAAATGAACAAATATGAAATATTCTCAAATGGCTAAGAATATAAATTATTTAACTAGCATTATTAGCATACCTTAGTTTTCCCCGATCCTGTTGGTCCAACGAGCATAAGTCCGTGCCTCACGATCGTCGTTTCATAAAGCTGTATCACTTTTTTCACATATTCTGCAACATGAGCGTTAACAAAAACGTAGTTATATATATTTGTGCTATTTGATTGTTAATTTAATGTTCGTAATTTAATTGGATTTTGATCAAACGTGATGGTGATAAGCTCGGGGCAACGGTCATATTTACTCCCGATTTACCAAGTAATCGTCTATTCTAGGGCTAGACGGGATATTCTCGTATGACATGTTCTGCATCCCTCTGGGCGATTAACCCAGTCTACGGGTAAGTCCGGTCTCTATTGTGTCTTCATCTCATTGTCAATAATGACGTGCTATAGAAGCTTCATATCCCACCGCTGCTTCCAACCGTAATGTCAACCATGATTCCCAAGACGCCGAATTCCCGAAGGTAAACGTTAATACCGGCTCTGAAAGCTTTCGTACGCCACAAATTCAGACGTCTCGACGACTCTACGACCGCCAGACATTAATCTTTGAATCATCATCCAAATGTCACAGTGACCACGACGTTAGCAACATTTGCACAAGCTTTTTTCTATATATTCCGTATGAATTCTCCCGTGTACTTTTTTACGAAAAGTTTCCCAAGGTTTTCGTATGTAGTTCGGATTAGTGTGTGAAATGGAATTCTGGCTGACGGGCAAAATAACTATTATTTTTTTTATCGTTTGCAGCAACCATTGAGTGCGCTTGAACGTTTTTTTGTGAGCGGGGAGTTGACGAGTGATCTTTTTTTACGAGAAAACTTCGCACAAATTGCATCGTTCTTTGTGTCTTTCACCGGATTTTTAACTGTAAGCCGGGTACACAGTTTTTAACTAATCAAGAGATGAACGACGTTATTTTTTCCCAAGATTTCTTCTTCCTGTCGGGATATTGTATTGCGTGGTGCAGTGAATTTGTGATCGATGCATCGTTAAAATCATATAATTAAAATTTAATCAAAAGTTTAATCTTATCAGCCCTGATTGATGTCGTCATTTCCCATACTAACAATAAGCTTTCCTTTGTATTTGGATTAAACTTCAAATGCAAAATGAAATTACGACAAAAAACTGTTTGTTTCATTTATGGGAAAGACGATAAGTTAAATTGCGTTGCCACGATATGAAGCCATCTCCAAGCTCTTTAAAATTATTTTACCGTCTGAAAGTTTTATGGAAAAAGTCCTTGAGATACAATTCTATGACTTTGTGGTTAAAACCTTAGCGATTACATTTCATTACTTTAATTTCAACACAAGGAATCAAGAACCATCTGCACCGTGATGTAATAAGATGTAAGTAAAATGCATTTACCATCTACATCTTGCAGTCCCCTCGCAATGATGGATTTTCTTATACCGGCTTCGAGAATTCCATAATCCACCGGTTTCTCAACGAGCTTCGGGAACAAGTCGGAAACGATACCTAAAACGATGGAAAATGGTAAAAATCTACACGAATTTATAGGTAAATTTGTTATCGTTTTTGTTATATTCCTTCTGTAAATTTTTCTTTCATGAAAATCAATGCAGCCTACTACCTGGCTGATTCGATATAAAAAACACCAAGCTTCAGATTATCTATACTAATCTATACCTATCTATAGTTTGTGAGTTTGTACGAAGTAATCTCTGGAACTACTGAATCGATTTTGAAAATTCTTTTACCAGTAGTAGAAAGCTACATTATTTCTGAGTGACATAGGCTATATTTAATTGTAATCGATAATATTTTTTAATACGAAATAACGACATTTGTCAGTCAAATCAGAGACAAATGAGCCGATGCGTCGATTTATCGACTTGCGCTGACTGAAATTGTTTGATATAGTAGGTGAATATAATGTTCAAGAAAAATATTTTTCTTTAGTAGTTCTATACAAAAGGTGGTGGCTCTGCATTTCTATCGTTTAAAATGAACAAAAAGAATCTATTGTGTATTCTTACATGGTAAGTATAAATAAAGTCTTTTATACTTTATACTTTTATACTTTTATACTTTTATACTTTTATACTTTTATACTTTTATACTTACCATGTAAGAATACACAATAGAGCTTCTTATGTATATATAATACAAATTATTTGAGTTACTTGTAAGCAGAAAAAAAACAGTATTTTTCAAGCAAGTTGATGAAAACTAAATTTTCATGACTTACGCACGCTAAACTTTAAGAGATACTTCAAAATGATGTACCAGGGAATTGTAGTGCTTCTAAAATCCTAGAGAAAACTCCGCGATCGCATGTCTCTATCTGTTACGGTTGACTCGCAGTAATCACTTCTTTCATTAAAACTTTAATTAAAAATTATAATTGTCTATTATATCGTAGGTATATCATTCAGATAAACACTTTAGAAGAAATCATAAGTTAAGGCAATCGAACAAATCATTCACGAACCGGATGGACTTAGACCTAAGCGTTGATGCTATTCCTTTACTAGACTTTTTGCGCGCCACTTCCAAACAAAATTTGTTGGTAGTGTGAAACAAAGTGTCAGCTGCAAACATTGTTTATAAACAAATTGCAATATACGAACATACTTCGCTTTTTTACACGTCTCCTCTGCTCATATACATTTCCACTACTTTGCTCTTTACCTACAGTTTTTCTTCGATGAATGTTCCAGACCACCGTGAGTACATAGAAAAATGGACTTGGTGCCGACGGGAATCGAACCCGGGCCCAATACGTATGAGCCACGAACGCTACCGTTATGTCACTGCCTCTCTTACATTTTTGTGTGTTTACATTAAATGTAAATATTACGAACTCAGAGTAAGCTGTTGGTTAATTCATTAAACGTTGTCATTAATAGACCATTTGTCTTATCACCACGAAGCATATACGTCAGAACGTATCGCCATTATGTTTTTTATATAAAAGTTAACGCTACGGAGTGATAAGTATGATCGTTTGACAAATGATCTTTGTTGCTGGCACGATGCGTAAGCGTAATTTTGAAAAAAACGCAAACTTTTTTCGGTTCGCTTTTTTGCCCTTTCTCTCTCTCTCTCCCGTTATTCATCTGTGACCAGACTGCTTACGCTAATACCTGCAGTATGACAAAAAGGTGGGTCAATTCTACAAAAAGGGCTTTGTGCGAGACGTGTCCTAAGGATCTTCATTATTTCGAACGGAGACGTACGAGGCGGAGGGTAATCTGCGATAACGTCTAAATGGAAAATCGTTTGTGCGATATTAATCCGCTTCTACGCGTCACTTATCGTTAGCTTTTTCACATTTTCGCTGACAATCTATTCTATCTTTATAGGCGAAGAAAGATATCACTAAAAAATAGGGTCGTAAAACAAAGAATCCTTGCATTTGATTGTTCAATTGGAATATGTTCGGGGGTGGGCCGTAAGTATGAATCGAAGTTTTCGTCTCTGGGAGGCTGGCGCGTTTGCTGCGACCATGAAAAACGCTTTTATGCCAATATCTCATAAACGAGACGCCGCACAATAAAAATGATAGAATTGTTTTTGGTGGCAAATTGTATTTTCTATAGCTTTTATTTAAATCGTTTTTCTCTGTAGATCATCTTTTTCAACTAATAGTTAAATGAAAAATTTTAATTGATGTTTTTGTCAAATATCTTGAGCAACCCATGGATCAATAAGTCCCGAGATTAACCCACAGATGACGCTCGTAGTAAACCAGTAACCACGTATTTCTAGAGTACTAACCTTTACTTGAAACGTGTCAAAATTTTAAGTCGATCGGACCATAAACAGCTGAGTTATCGAGGTTGGAGTAAAGTCGTTTTGTAGTTTGTTTAAAAAATGGAAAAAACCGAGTTTCGTGTTCTGATAAAACATTGTTTTTTA
>JAPYZU010001947.1:0-14954 GCA_030523005.1 Tryphoninae sp. B BG-2022a
AAAAAAAAAAAAAAAAAAAAAAAAAAAAAAAAAAAAAAAAAAAAAAAAAAAAAAAAAAAAAAAAAAAAAAAAAAAAAAAAAAAAAAAAAAAACAGAAATGGAAATATATCTAGTGGCTAAGCGAAGCTATCACATATCTCCGGAGATTTACACAGAGTATAAAAAATTTAAAAAAAAAAAAAAAAGAAAGAAAAAAATCTATATACATTTATATATGTGTGTGTATATAGATTTTTTTATTATTATTTTTTTTTTTTTTTTTTCGTATTCCCTCGTAATGTCCCTCGTTCGGTTTACGTTTCGTCATGATTTCAAAAAAAGATGAGAAAACAAAAAAAAACAGAACGTTACGATATATCGATCACTGCCCAAGGAAAATATTTGAGAAAAAACAAAACAAAATGAGAGAGAGAGAAAAAACAAAATCGAAGCGCAGTGTATTTTCTTCCCTAGCTCTGTCCAACCGCCTTCTCCCTTTCCCTCGGCCCGAGGCCTCTTCCTCTCCCACGAATATGTAATAGAAATTACACGTATCTGTCGTTGTAAATAATAACATTGTAGTTCATGTTCGTTTAGACGTAAAACAAAAGTCAAAAAGAACAAAAGTCAACAAAAAAAATAACAACAACAAAAAAGAAATAATAATAATAATAATAATAATAAAAAGAAAATCAACAATGAAGAACAAGAAAAAGTAACGAAAAATGAGTGTACAGTGTAACGCGTAATGGCCAAAACTGTCAATAGCTACAACAATTTAATTGTATCATTATGTATAGCGTGTAATAATCTCGATCGAACGGAGAGTGTCTTAATATGTATTTAATTGTCGATGGCACGATAAGCTAACGAAACAACAACAAGAATAACAACAATAATAATAACAACAACAACAACAGCAACAACAACAACAACAACAAAAACAGATATTCGAAAGAAAGAAAAACGAAAAAAAAAAAACAAACATCCAGAAAAAAAGAGGCGTCTATGTATTTTGGTCGTTGAAAAAACCAATTTTTCGTTGCTTTTTTAAAAATATTTTTCTTTTCTTTCTTCTTTCGTTTTATGTTCAATATTGTGCCGTAGGGTGATCCGGTGTAACGACGAATTATAATTAATTATCGTTATCATTGTATCGTCGATAATGTCGGGTTCTTCGACCGGGACTATGTACGAAAAAAAAAAAAACAAAAAACAAGAAAAAAAAAACAAAAAAAACAGCATGAAATTAATAACCCATTATTGTCACTCTGACAATAGATGTTTTCAACGTTCTTCTATGCCCTTTCGGTCGCAATATCGCTCTTTAAAAAGCGTATTATTTTTATCATCGATTATCCTGATATCGTGGCATTGGGATGCGCTTTACGGTAAACAAATCTTAGTACGAAGGGGACCTTGACCCCTCACCCCCCCCCCTCCCTCGCTCCCTGCCGTGAGATAAATATTCATGGAAACCTTTATCTCTCTACTGTATTCTATGAATCACACACGCTTATAAACATTATCGCAGAATGCATAAGCAACAAAATGAAAGAAAAACAATAAGAACGGTTATTATTACGAATTTAACAATTTGAGACTTACTGTAATCAGTTGCAACATCTTTCAACTATAACAGACGGTTTATATTAGTTAAAAAGTATCTTCAGGATGAAAAATAAAAAAAAGTTTACTACTATCGTTTAAACGATCAACAAATGAGATGACAATTGTTAATAAATGAGATATGTATTAATGTATAAAAAGATATTTATTTCATTATATATATTTCCTGTATGCATGAAAAGTCCTTTTAGGTGATCGAGTGAGTTGAGTAGTTTGTTTCTTTTCTGTTTTACCGGCAGAGCAAATATGACTTGAGTTGTATTTTTCTGTCATGTCACATTGTCAGTTGGAGGAGCATTTTGAATATAATAGTCGTATCGTTATTTTCTCATCGTCTGCAGAAGAAGTAAAATACTCTTTATTTAAAAACTGGCGTCTTAGAGTTTGTTTTATGGAAGCTGCGTGATGAGGGTCGCTCATTAATTATCGAAAGAGATTGTGCGTTGATTATGCATGGACCATAATATACGATCTTGCATTATTATTTACCATAGGAGAGCAGTTTCCATGTACTTCTCTATTTTCAGTTCCACTCTCACAAATGTCATTACTGTAACTTACCGTGTATGCTACAAAAACAGAGGACTATCTTGGTGGTATTTTTTGTATTTTAATCATTTATACAGTCACATTCAGTTATTACAGAGTCTGCAAAGTAATGGAGCAGAAAATACGAATGTTTTGTAGTCATGATCCATTGGTAATTTGCCTGCACGGGGGTTACCGACCACGCGGACAACAGTGCTTCCAGAAGTATCCACTGCGAGGTAATGCAGAAAAATTCGGTGAGTTAATAAATATATCTACTTATTCGTTGCTTTTTCCAATATCAGATATCGTGTAGGAGCACGTTTTGTATGTTTGGCTAATTGTATATTGTTAAGGCGAGTGTTTATCGTCTTGCGTATTCGTAATTTGATTTAGTTATGCAGTAGGTAATAAACGTTGCAGTTTCTAACCTCAATGTTTGTCATCAGTTGGAAGAACGGTTATCGCATAAACAATAGCGATGCACTCTCCAGCAGTCTTACTGAAGGTAATGCTTGCACATTTATTAATAAATTATATCTGCTTAAGGTACGACGCGTTCAATCTTTTCGTTAATTTACGTTCTTTAAAAATTTTCTGTCTTTGTTTCTCGCACTTACCTACATTGACTGTCATCATAACTTTAGTTGTTCTATCCAACCAGGGAATTCAGTGTTTTTTTCCTCTTTTTTCTTCGTTGCCTCTTGGTTGAAGCTTCACATGATCGGTCGCGTCATTTACATAAAATTATCTGCAGCTGAGAGTACTGCGCTCTCTGCTCTAATGGCATTATATAATGGAACAGGATTCTACGAAGGAGCGAAGGAAACAGAGAGTGCGATTAATCTTACGTTTCTTGGACGTATGCCGGACGGGAGTTTCAACTAATGAGTTTCAATTAATGCATTTCAATTAATGGGCTAGTGAAAAACTGTATAATGAACTCAGGTCTTGTCCGCAGAGTTGCGCAGAGTTCTATATGAACTTAAACGATGCTATAATTTTTGATGCAGCGATACACTACTTCTCCACCTGGCTTTTTGCCCTTTTTCATTTTGTTGTGTTGAATAAAGTTCAGTAAAAACGTTCAATACTATTTCCTCTGAGAATACAGAGTTTCCCGCATCTTTTGAATCTTTAAGACAATTTGATATTCAGGTAGTTGGTGCGGAACAGTATGAAAAAGTTTTTTTATTGGGACTCAAAACAATATGTAGTAGAATAAACACTAAGAAAATTTGGATCTGGGTAGCCTCTAAATGCGGCTTTCGCATGACCTTAAGAAATACAAATTATATTGTGCTACGGTATATCTTATTGGACCTGTGACACTTGTAATTAATATTTTAAGTATTCTCTTTTTATTTCTCATATTTATTCTGAGATTATATACAAGGCTAGTTGCGAGAAATTTTGCCATCCTACTCGTTAAACCTGTTTCTTATTTTTCCTTCTGTTTCTATTTTATTTTGTGTTTCTTTCCTAATATTCACATCATGCGAAAGATTATAGAAAAATATAACTTTCTCTTATAAAAAAAATGATCGTCAATTTCACTTTGTGCAATGCTTTCTATAAATTTATTGTTTTCCTCTTGCATAACTCTTTAATTTTTCGTTAATTTTGACAATCTTAAGTACATATATTTGGGTCATCGCATAATCAATGCATATACATGTTTTCAGTACATATCCAAACCAATGATGCTGGTTGAATCGCACCGATATCATCCACTTATTTCCGTTCATGAAAAATTTGTACGATAACGTACCTAATCTTCGTTATCTACATCTCCGGATCATCAAGGCCACATGAAGTGATCTCAACAGTGGGACTTTCTGCGCTTCTATCGAACATAGGTGAGTTTCACGTTTATCCTGTTCTAAAAATCTATATATTCTTTTCATTAAAAAATATGGTTCTATTTTTTCCATATGATAAAAAATATGATACCACAATATGTAGTAATTAAATAATTCTTGCAGAAAAGAGAATTAACAAACTTGTATTGCTTAAACTGTCAATGAATAGAATTTAAGTTGTTAATAAATGAGAAGTGTATTAATATATTCAAAAAAGTTGGATCCATGCATACTTACATTAAGTATGGCAGTATGTATGTCTATCAGCTCAGAAGGTCTAATTTTGGAGAATCAGGAGAAATGGATTTGAGTCAAGTATTATTTTTTGTTGCAAATGTGTCTGTAGTTACTAGAGAAGATTGTAACCTTGTACTCGCCAATTGCATAGGAACTAAATCATTCTTTATTTAAGGCATGACGTTTTATTGTTTTTATAACAAATACTCGATATGAACTGTTGATTCGTTATCGAACGAAATCATTTACTCCGTGTATACGAACGATAATGTACGTCTACATTCCGATGCCCCTCTCTCACAGACGTCATGGCAGGTCATTCGCCGTGCGTAAACGAGCATATACGAGTGCTTGAATCTATATGAGCCGAGCAATAGCAACGTGCGCTATTCGATCTGAACGATTGGTAATTTCCATTTCTTCATACACACCCGTCTTTCTACAGCTGTACAACTTAACGAAGCCGAAAGTCCGAATGGTTTGTCACCGTGAACTGTGGTCAGTTTGCCTGTGCATGGTTTACCGACCGGGCAGCCAAGAGTGTGTCGAGAAGTTTCGACCGCTAAAGAATGCAAGAAGATTCGGTAAGTCAATATTTTTATTCACACTTTTATTTTTCCAAAGTGACCAGATACTATCAAGCATGAAGGAGCTTTGTGCTTCTGGGTAATTGGATTTTGTCGATACAATTATATATCTGCCTTGCATGTTCGTAATCCGTTTTGCTGTGCATTATATAATGGACCTTGTCGTTCCTAACCTCAATGTGTGTCATCTCTTGTAAGACTTGACAGTCGTGTAACAAATAGAGATAGTGCATGTCTCCAAGTATTATTGGACGTAGTGGTAGTACATTTATTATTAAATCTAACCTGCTTAAGGTACGACGTGAACAATTTTGTCGTTACTTTACGCCTATCCAACTATTTCTGTCTTTGTCTCTCGCTCTCATACACACATACTTGCACATATGCGTCATGGCTTAAGTCATTCTGCAACCGGTGAATGAATGTTTTTTTTATTTTTTCATTTTTCCTCGGTGTCTCTTGGCTAAGACTTGATCGATCGCGTCATTTACACGAAATTATCTGCAGCTGTGACTACTGCGCTGTCGACTAATGGTATGAGATAACCGATCAGAAATCTCCAAAGGTGCGAGTGAGATAGTGAGTGTGATTAGTTTGGGTTTTCTTGAACTTAGGCCGAATTGGCGTTTTAATTAGTGAGGCTTTAAAAGGTGCAGTCAAAAACTTCATCACAATGTGAGTACCGTGATAGCAGTGATTGTGCAAAATGTTGCGAGAGCTTATACGAGACTATAATTTTAGGTGCAGCTGTAATTCGGTTCATTGCATATTAAATGCTAGTTTATATTGAAAATTCAACATTTTACACTATTTAAAAGATTTTAAGATATATTGGAATTGCTGGGAAAAAAAACTCTTACAAGCTTTTTTTATGAATTCTGCAGCTTGTAAAATTTTCCAACTACCTATAAGCTCCATGCGCTTCTGGAAAAAACAATATGTAGGGATGTGAATCTAAGTGCGTCTAGATTTAGATTTCATATAATCTTAGGAGCCATAAATTATTTCCTGTTACCCTATGCAATATCTTATCGGACCCTCCATATTTGCATTTAACGTCACGAGCATTCTTCTCTTATTTACCACGATTATTCCAGAATAGTTTACAGTTTACAGCTTTGAAACATTTTCCCACGCGTGAAAACACTTTCTTATATTTCATTTTGGTTTGTTTATACAGTTGATTGGTACGTAGCTTAGTTTTAACTTCATTTCTAATTCTACACTTATCTAGCTTGGTCAGTGGGGAACATGAACTTGAAACATAGGACAGTGATAACGATAGACGACACGTACGAATAAGCGTGATATATATTTTTCCTTTTATGTAACGATGCTTGTGAAAATTTTATTTCGAATTTTGCAATGATCCCAAGTATTTTACCCATGTGCTTGTTTTTGTAGCTTTAACATTCCTTTAATATTTTTGTATTAATAATAAAAACTATTATTATATCTTACAATGAATCTTTCTGCTTGCATGAGTAATTCTGAAAAAATATTGGTATTGGTTTCCTTCGTTGATTTAGTTCCTGTATTTCCTACTTTCATTAATATTCTGAGTGCTTACTAAAATATGTAACAGAAACCAGTATGTCTTATAACAGAAAAATAATGGGCAGGTTGGGCAGGAGGAATGATCTTAAAGTAGATGGTACAGACGGCATGGAAGAGTACGCCATGACGTCACTAGGAAAGCTCATCTTCGTCGACACGCATTCGAGACATCCAAAGTACCCATCAAACGAGGAAATATCCACCGATTCGGCGGACACGCTGTCACTGGCATTCGAAAATTTATTCTGTATGCCTTTCGACATAATCGAGAATTATGGGAGCACCGTACGTACTTTGGATCTCAGTCACAACAAACTCAGTAGGTGAGCAAGAGTGAAAAGTAAGATTGTAGATCGTAATGATGATCCTACTTTGGCAAAGAATCTTGTATACATTTTTGTTCTTCTATTTCAGAAATCTCCAATTTTTAGCTGAATTCGAGAATCTTACATCCCTAAATTTGGATCACAACAATATAGACGCTTTTACATGTTTCCCGTACATGCCGAGACTTCAATTGCTGTGGCTGAATCACAACAATATCGTGGATTTGTTTCCATTTGTGAAAAATTTGTACGATAGTCTACCTAATCTTCGTTATCTGTGTCTCATGGGCAACAAGGCTGCACCGAGTTACCTCAACGGTGGAACGTTTTACGATTATCTTCAGTATAGGTGAGTCTTGCATTTCTTCTGTCCATGAAAGTCGTATAAAAAATGTTCATCGCGGGAGCTAATAATAGTGAAACTATTTTTACTATAAAAGATTTTTTGTGCCTGCAGATTATTCGTCATTTCTTGGTTTCCACGCCTGGTTCATCTAGATGACAGGGAAGTGACTCCGGAGCAGAGAACCGAGGCGAAGCGATTATTTAAGAGGCCTCTCTTTGAGAATTTCGCCGAAAATGCTCCTTTGCCCGAATGCCTTAAGCTAATGCACAGTAAAATAGCAAATTTCTTTACAAAATCCGTGATGCCTGAAAAAATGAAATTTGAAACACCGAATCTGGTCGTATGAAGCAGTATTATGCGCAACCTTACGACTTTCGCGTATTCTCCGTAATCCTCATTCGCTACAGAAATATGGAATGTCCACAAAAAGCGTCAAACTCAATAGAGACTTATGCACAAGCTATTCCACTTTCTTCATTGCTATTTACAGGCAAATATTCGAGCATCAGCGAATTTTTTGTACGTATTCCAATGTGCTAGATGACTCGGTTTATTTCTTCCTTTTTTATTGGGACGAAAAAATCGACAAATCCTCAAAACATTCCAAAATGACAACTTTTTTATTACGCCACGATAAATAAATTTTCTACGCTACTCACATTTCGTATTTTGTATAAAAACAAATATTAACTTACGCAATAATTATACTTGTCTATTTTGTACCGAATACTTCGACATGTGATAACAGCAGCGGATTGTTAATAAACATAAGTTAAGAAACGAAGTATAGAAGCGTGTGTGTGGCGATAGTTCTTTTGAATTCGAGAATCCGTCATCAATTTTATAAATATTTCGACCACTGGAAATTGATCAATTTTTGTTCCCTTCTTTCCACATGGTGAGATCCATTTTTGGCAATTGCTCGCAAGGTACGAGACGATTTTCCTGTGATATAGTGCGAAAAGCTTTTTTCTGTACGATAGCAAGACCGCTATCAGCGTCGCACAATAAGCGAGCGAGCGTTACTTTTCTTATTTCGTTGAATTGTGCTGTTAATTAAGTGCAATGATGTTAACTCTGTTCTTTTACTTCCAAGTTATTAAACTTGCACAAACACAAAATATTTGATATCTTTGATCACTTACCCTGTGTAAAAGAATGAGGAAAATTCGCATTATCGTAGAAGTATTTGTCGCCAAACTTAGTGCGATAAAATTGTTCGCTGATGATACAAAGATTCGTAGGTCCGAAATAACTTCCGGGCGAATGATCCTCCATCGTAGCTCCTACTATTAGATCAATGTCGTCCACATGAGCGTAATTTTGCCGCAGCTTGAGTACATTCTAGGGAAAGGAATCATTGTTTAAATTTGTCGGTGAAAATGTCGAAAAACTGAATATTTCTGTGCATCGCAATATATCGCGATTGTAATGGTTATATTTGTATTGTGCGGGAAATTTTCGATTTCGTAACCACCTTACAAAGTATTTTTGGACGAAAACAAATTTTCGCCCTCGGCACTTTCGGATTTTACTTTTGGGACTTTGAGGGTCCGGAGGTGTCAAATGTTTTTTTCGTCCAAAAATACTTTGTTGCATCATTTCGTAATCGGAAATTTCCTGGTTAACACGAATATGATGAAATAAATTGGTTTTGGAGCAAAACAAATTGTGGCCCCTTGGCCTAGGCGTTTTTGTGGGCCCCGCCTGTGCCTGTGGGCCCCGAAATTGGAGATTTTCGAAATGCCACCACGGCCACAAAAATTGAGAGTTCCGGATGATTCTCGGCTTATTATCGAGTGCTCGGCGAGCTCTTCAAAAAGTTATTCGTGCAATTTTCTGTCGGACGAACAGGAACAGAGATACATCCTCGAGAAAAGTCGATTTTTGTGGGTTTTGCGATATTCATTGAAATTGGCCATATTGAGGTCCGGTAAATTCTAATCCTTTTTCAAGCTCTAGGAATCTACGTCAATCGTAAATTTCCCGTACAACATCAAAATTATGGTTGCCTTTTTCGATTTTTAAGGTTTTATCGACTTTAACTAAGTAAATCATTATTTCCGGTTTTTGCGTTTTTCTCCGACAGTTTTGACCTAAAGTTTGTATACGGTAAACGGGAGACAAAAGAGGTTTTCTCGAATTTCTATTCCATGACCTTCATAATTCATCCAATAAGGCGTTAAACAAGCCAACTTTTAAATTCAGCACTGAAACATAATTTTCTCTGTAACTCACCGCCCACGACATATCTTCGATAAGGTCGTCAAAGTCGTTTGCTGGCTGAAGTTGACAAATTTTTCGATAAGCGTTATAACCAGGCACACCGTGATCTCGACCTCTCTGAATGTCTATAGCAGCTAGATCCATGCCATAATTATTGCGAGAGCGGAACAAATATTCCGTTAGCTATAACAACAATTAAACTGTGAATTAAAAATAAATCATCAAGCGATAAACAGAATAAATGTGTACACATAATAACGATGGAGGACACAATTGTAAACATAAAAATCTAAAAATTAATTTTTCCAACCTTTGATCGATTTAATATTGTGATAATTGATTAATAAAAATATGTTCTTCTCATTGTACGAGAAACTTTCAATCTTCCTGGAGAAACTTTTCCGACGAAAAAAAAAGAATCGAATTTTTCATTGAGAATTGTTGTTTCCTACCTCGTAGTGCAAATTCATATCTTGCATTTGCATCGGTTGAGTTACAAGACCCCTCAGCAACATTTCGAAATTATTATCTTCCTCGATTACCTTGGGCCTAAAATAATGATCGCTGAGCCTCAACAAGCCAAGATAATTTCTGTCGTAGTTGCATAAACTGTGTTCAAAATAAAAAAGAGTACATTCCAATTTAGTATAACAGGTCTTATCATAGTCGATCTATTCCATATCTCATTTTCAAATTTACTTAATACATCCGTCGATCATCGAATGCAACGATCTAAAAGCTCCGGACGTGAAACCAATTAACGTTGATGGATCGATATTTCCGTTGTAGTCGTTGGACATTTCTCCATTGGTTCGTGACAAACCATATATCTCCGCTCGTCGATCCCCTTTTTGTTGTTTTTAAATATGAAACCAAAGTACCATCGATCATCAATCAATCATAAAGCATTATATTAGGAAAGATTGAATTCATTCCTAATGTTCTTAAACCGTATTCAGCAAGAAGCTACTTTTAACGTTACTTTCGAGACATTTTAGGAAGTCGTAACGTCCCTAGAACCTTCATCGTCAAGGTCGAACTATTCCGTTGGTTCATCAATCAGCAAAATTCATTAAGAGCAAGAATTCGTAACGTTTCAATCTCAGGAGTGAGACCGTTAATCATAAATTCTTAATTACCGAGCAACAGTGGTAGCCACTCGTTGTAAGTTATATGTTGATATTCCGCTATGACGATACGTCTGGCTTCTTGAAAAAGTCTCTCGTCGTCCCAATGTAAATTGAGGGCTGATAACGCGTTCGCCACGCGATTGTGTTCTCTCACTAGTAGCGTCTGGAGTATTACCAATTGTGGATTTTGATTATTCCTTGGATCACCTGCGATTATCACGAGCGATTATTAAATATTCGAATTGAAGAATGGAAAATGAATCAAAAATTGATTTTCACTTGAAAACTGAAAATTGCTTTTTTTTGTCTTCTTTAAAACAAATCTTACCCGTTCGATAGCAAATGTCGTCGGACGTCATTATATCGCAAAAATGGGAACGATTTTTCGATGTTGGTAACAGCCATCGTCCATTACGAAATTCCACTTTCATTCTTCCACCGGAGAATTCGCGCAGATCGTCGGAAGACGATTTGTCGACACCGTACATCGGCGAACAGTCCAAAAAACTCGTACCTCCGTTTAACTTTGACATTTTGAATTACATATTTTGCTCGAAGATAGAAAATTTAAAGTTCCAGATTTATTTTTTACATTTTTAATTAAGAAAACAAAACAAAAGTACAGATAATAAAAAATGAAAAAATCCAATACCTGATCAGCTGTACCAAGTTTGCATTTCTCTTTGGGAACGGTCATGGCGCGTACGAAGTTCATGCAACGTTGGCCCTGGCTCGAGTAAAATGGGTCCTTACCGGAAATCGGTATGGGGGCGCAGGAATGATGTCGAAGATGAAGGGGTAATGTCCTTCTGCCATCGTCCGTGCAACATTCGATACCTCCTTGTTCTATGAATCCAATTTTTATTCGTTAATATTCAACCGTAAAACCGGAAATTGCATAAATCGAGCAACATGCGGAACGAAAAAGGAGGAAAGACATTCCAACATTATCTACCGAATGTTTCTCATTCGCCAATGACCTTTAGAATGTAATTCGGGTCATTCCAGCTGGTAAACATTTACGAAATATTTTCAAAGGCACGAGTGAACATTTTTTTTTTTTTCATAATTCCGTTTTTTGTACTTTATGAAAGGGACAGGAAAAAAATAGGCAAAAATGAGAATATTGCTCGACCTACGGTTATTCCGCTGTTTCCATTTCTCATTTTCAGCGTCGAGCAAAAGTAAAGTACCTCGTGATCGAGAAATAAAAAATGACCACCCATGGTGTCAATATTCATAGTGGATTGTTTGCTGTGTGAAATTCTGACGAAACTAGCTCGTTCGAAATATTACGAATCGTTACAACTATCTCCGCTCCATACGGCGTCGTGACTCACCAGTTTGGTCCATAACCTGGCGACCCAAGTCGTGCGCTAATGTTTGACCCCATTGCATCACAGCGAGAGTCAAGTCTGTATCGTACGTGACGTCACGTTGGTAAAGTGCCACACTCAACTTCCGGGCGTTTGGCAATTCGGCATTCGTCACGCTAACCGGCATTCCGTGAACTCCTGAAACGACGGATACAAAATTTGTTTGTTTATTTAGCCAGTGGCACAAACAATCAACAAATTATTTGTTTGAGAAATTTACAATGAATGAAAACTCCAATTCCTTATAAATTATTGTTATATATTCTTTATTTTTACTTAAATCGTAAACAATTTTATTCGAATCGGTTTAAAGTATTACAAACATTAATTTACGCTGCAAAATAATTTAATTATGAAATGAAGCGAATATACAGTACCGGCGGAAAGTTTCCGGACAAAATTTGAAAACAGTGCCGGAACGTTTTTTTATGCCATTTGGCAGGCAGTTGGCCGAGGGCAATTTAATCAACGCCATTTTATCAAACAAAAGATCAACAAATTATTTGTTTGCGAAATTTACAATGAATGAAAACTCCAATTCCTTATAAATTATTGTTATATATTCTTTTTTTTTACTTAAATCGTAAACAATTTTATTCGAATCGCTTTCAAGATATTACAAATATTAATTTACTCTGCAAAATAATTTAATTATGAAAGGAAGCGAATGCACACTACCGGCGGAAAGTTTCCGGACAAAAGTTGAAAACCGTGTCGGAACCTTTTTTTATACCATTTCGCCGGTAGTTAGCCGAGGCCAATTTAATCAATGCCATTTTAAAGAGCAGAAATTTCCTTTCATTTTGGCTTTTTAAAACAAAAATACGATTTTTTTACAACTGACACCCAGTTTTGAATACAATAATTTTTGGTCTTTTTTTTGTGCTTTTGCAAGTAGACCTCTCTTTGCAGTAAAAATTTGTTTAACGAATTTCTTTCACCATACTCATAAAGGGGGAAGTCTAAGCTTCAAGTTGATTTTTTAGAAAATTGTCTAGGATTTTTTATTTTCAAAGATATGTCGTTTTTTGAGAAAAAATAGACAATTTGAAAATTGCTCCATAGGACGAAAACAATGAGGTTTACAACAAAACCTCAAAATGGCAAAAAGTTGTATTACTTTTTACTGAGTTCAGGAAAATTTTTTTTTTCAAATTTTGTTTCCACCTATTTCCGGTCAGCTCGATTGATCTGAATACCATGAAAATAATAGAATGAAATTTTGTACTTACATCGAAGAAACTCCGTCGCCAAAGAAACTTCCAAAGAGTCCAAAGTTTAATACGTAAGTAATTTAATTCTATTATTTTCATGATATTCAGATCAATCGAGCTAACCGGAAGTAGGTGGAAAAAGCCAAAATGAAGGAAATTCCCTGCTCTTTAAAATGGCGTTGGTTAAATTAACCTAGGCCAGCCAAAAACATTTCCGAAACTGTTTTCAACTTTTGTTCCCAAACTTTCCGCAGGTAGCGTATATTTTTTGATTAATTCATAACGAGTAGTAAAAAAAAGGAAGCATCTCACCGTCCGAATAGCGCGGTGGTAAAATTCTGCCAAATGCCGTATTGGTTCGACCCCAAGTTGGATGAGCGTCGTTGTTACACGAACCGTCGAGATTACGAAATTGTGTTCCTCCGTCGCATCGTTTCCGGCGATTCGATTGACAACTATCGTCCTTCTTACAATTAACCCGAAATCCATGATCGTCGAGAAACCGGATAAAGTTTTCGGGTGTTATGTTGTAACTGCGCAAACGGATGTGACACGAGTTATTTAATCAAACTAAGATCGGTCTGTAATTATCGTTCAACGATATAATTATCCTTCCAACCATTTGCCTTCGAGAATGTTCGAGTTGTGAAATAATTAACGAAACTTGGCAATTGAATTTATTCAAATTAAACAAAAAAATGCAAAAAGAAGAATAACAAATTATTTTTTTTACATACTTGGCTAACAGTTGTCTGTGCAAAACTTTCGTTCCGAAGAGCAGCAATTCAGATTTTTTATTGAGACGGAGTATGTTATCCTCTGCCTTGCTGTGAAAGAAGTTGAGCATCGACGGGGTGTGAGGTTTGGGACGTAAACCACCGGTCGCCAAAAATTCAGCGCGATCGTGCAGATTGCGAGCGAGCTGACGGCCATGGCTCAAGTAGGTTCGTACGAAGTCGAGGGACACGGGATTTCCATCTGTTGCAACGATAGTAAAGACACGACTGAGATTAAGTCCTTGCGACGATAAACGTCGCTGAGTCGTTTGATTAACGATGCGATGGAAGTTATTACATAAAAGTTGATCGACTCGTTTGTCGAGCATAAAAATTAACCGATCGACGCAAACGGAAGTCGAACCTAATCGATTATCGGTTATAGCCTCGAGCATCAAAAGTCGATCGATTTGATTGAAAAATATAGTGCTATATAGTTTTTGTTTTTTGTTATTTATTTTTCTTCATTTTTTTCACTTCGGTTGCATAAATGATTTTGACAACGACGATAAATAAAAAGCAAATTTTATATCGTACCTCTGGGCGTTCCAAGATTGTAATACGTATCGTGGCACTCGGGATATTTCTTAGTCGCCTCGGCGCTGCAGTCGACGTCCAAATTAATGTAACACTCGCAATCGATCTTGCCATTGGTATTTGGTGGTTTACACTTCGACGATACTTCCGGGTGTTTGGACCTCTGAAATCATCGAAGATGAATCTAGGTCGTTTCGTTAAGGGAGTCGAGATGGGAAAAGCGTAAACTAAAGTGAGAGATTGCAAACTTCAAATCTATTTATCGAGGGATGGATATTGTTTAATGGTTTTTTTTGTTTATTTTTTTTTAGTTTGTTTATTGATTTATTCAGACAGTGAATGCATCGTTATTTTAAAAGTACAAAATACACGCGGGCATATAGAAAACAATTCTTAAAACAATCCTTAAAGTAGAGACAATCGCCAGATCGCTTTTTACCAAAATTCATAACGAATATAAAAAAAATACTGAGACGGTACGTTCAGTACCAGTTTTATTTATGGTTCTCGCTCGTCAGCGTTCGAACACGATTTTCGCGTTTGGCCTCCTTTCTAATATCATTTTTTTATTTTTTATTTCATGTTTTTCTATTATTTTTATTACTTTATTTCGTATTTTATGGATTATTGTATTTAGTTTTTTG
>JAPYZU010001948.1:0-18919 GCA_030523005.1 Tryphoninae sp. B BG-2022a
TGGTCGTCGTGCCGGACGAAAATTGTATTCTTAAAAATATTCTTCGTTAAATTATCAATTTAATGCCAGAATATGTAACATGTCCCATGCGACGGAACAAAATTAGTGTGTAATTTTACAGGTTAGTGAAAAATCAGGGCGCTGGTGGTTAACAATCTATGTGAGTAAAAACTACGTTATTTCTAAAAATAAATAAGTTTCCATGTTTTTAAGGCAATTCTATCGTTTCATCGTTTTCTTAAGATTGTGTTGAAAATTTGGATATATCTTCTTTGATGTCATATGTACGTGTGCAATAATTTTTGGCAGTTTTTACCACGCGGAGTTGAGATATTTATTAGTGAAAACCAAAATTTTCGGTAGTCTCTCATAAGAGCGCGTGTGAAAAGTTGCATTTTCATCCATAATTATCTTGGCTTCTACTCGGTGAAGCCTTCTAAAACTTTGCATACATTTTTATGCAACAACAAAGAAGCTTTATTTAGTTTTTCAAAAGAATCTAAAGAAAACAATTTTCGCAATTTTTGTAATTATACAGCAAGTACGTATTACCTTGGATGACCTTGAATTTAGAGTATGTTATTCTTTAGTCAATTAGCAACAATTTTTCTTTATTAACTCGAGCCTGCAAACTATTTTGTATGTGAGAAAAACTGAAAAATAATTTTTCGATCTTAATATCACGATAGAACTACCTTAAGTATATAACCTCTTACTGAAACACAATAATTAATAACAAATGGAACGAGTATTATATTCACTTTATTAAGGCTATGAATGTATAATTTTTCGTCACAACCAATACAAATCCACTATTGTCTCCCGTTTCATTTCGATAATTATCAACGGTTTCACGATGGTTTAAACGCAATAAAATATTCTTCCCCGGAAGAGCACAATCTATATTGGGACAGCACATCTGCTCGAGCGCACATTCGTAAACGATTACTGTCCGTTCGCGTTGGGTCGAATGCAATAAAATGTAAAATATTGAAATAATATACATTGTGATATTTTTGGAACAACTCTGTTTAGCAAACAGCAAACCGGCGAGCTCAGAGGGGCATTATTGTTTTATCTCGATTGTCTGTCATAAAACGTAATCATTTGTTCCTACCATCGTAAAGTCATAAACACCGGAATGGGACGTACATTTTGACGAAGGGGCTGTTTATTGACGCCGTACGAGTTTCGGTCGACCTCACGCACAATTATACTCGATGCACGATATTTCTGTATTTCGCGGAATGAAAACTTATATATACGTTAGTTAGATTCATAATTCATAATGTCCAAATGAAAAGGAGTTAAAAGCTGAGCTAAAGTTCCAAACAAAACGATGTCGCAATAAAATATTATTTTAGAAAAATGTCAAATTGCTCATTGATGGAGGGGGAAAGTTTGAAGCAAAATTAAACAATCAGTTGTCCGATGGTTCGCTGCGCATAAAGATAACTCGCCTGGATAAATCTCAATCAATAAAGAGTGAAATAATTTGAATCGAATATGAATTACTCGTTTGAATTGAATTGAATTTATTACACAATTTTCAAGGTCAAAGTTTACATGGACACTAATTTTCCAATTTTCCAATTGATAACATAGTTTTTAAGTGGTAATTCGTATAATCTGTTAATCAACTTTCCAGCGGACAAATTAACACTTAGTTATTGTTGACAATGCACGCCGTCATTTTAGGACGAGAGATATTTATGTTTTTGCTTGAGAAAATTATGTCTAGTTATTTGTTTGATCGTTTGGGCGCGAACCTGCTGTTCTCGCGTTGAAATGTATAACTATGACTGATAATTAGCCTCATGCAAATCGCGCTAGGGCGAGTGACGAAGGTCGGGGAGTTTTCGCACAGCGGGAGGGGGAGTCTGCATGAAGTGCCAAGCTTGACAAGGGTAGCGTTCAACCACGATCAAGTTGCCGTATCGAATGTGAAAACGAGAGAAACTCTCTTACGTCTGACAGAAGGAATATATTTTTCCACGTGTTTCGGTGGACAGCTGTAGAACTCGAAATACACATTCCTATAAAATTTTGATTTCTATGAAATGAAGACATTTTTTTCGTAACTCGTAGGTGCAAGATTGCCTCTCGTTTTTGTTTTCGTAGCTCGTTTTCGTTTCCTAACCATTTCGGATTTACTCAGACTTTCGCGTCGGTTCAAAAACGAATGGAAAATTATTTTGAATTTTATTCGCAAGTTTAATTTTATTCGAGAAACCCTCTTACGTCTGACAGAAGGAACATATTTTTCCACGTGTTTCGGTGGACAGCTGTAGAACTCGAAATACACATTCGTATCTAAATTTTGATTTCTATGAAATGAAGAGAAATTTTGTCGTAACTCGTAGGTGCAAGATTGCCCCTCGTTTTTGTTTTCGTGCCTCGTTTTCGTTTCCTAACCATTTCGGATTTACTCAGACTTTCGCGTCGATTCAAAAACGAAAATTATTTTGAATTTTTTTCGCATGGGTTGTTCCAGAACTTCTTTTCTTATCGATTATTTCCCAGTTTGAAAAGATATCTTTATACTTGGCTGGTAATGGTTTCCAGATACCTCTACAGACTTTTCTATTTATCTAGGATTCATTATTTTATAAACAAACATAGTTCAGATACTTTGGAATAAATTTATCTTATAACAATATTTTGTTTCTTAATGAAAATGAAATTGAAAATTGTATATAAAATGGAAACCATTTTATCGATGAATAAGTAATCTATTAATATTTTGTCTCCTGCGTCAAAGACAAAATTGCATTACAGAAACAAAAATTATGCGTCTATAAATTCAGAACTGTTCGATCAATCGTCGCAGGATTCGATACGAGACATCCTCATCAACTTTGAGTCCAATATTTAATAAAAACACAGTCGTCCAACGCTTTGAAAGATTTCAAGTACTTCGGTATTCAAATATCTCTCAAATGTTTGTCTCTAATGAAAACCGTGCAAAAAACAAAGTCCTCTTCGACATTCGAAAAGAATAAATTCAAATAAAAAAAAAACGCACAGAAAAATGAATATTTTCTCATACGTTAAACAAATGCAAATGGGCAACAAAAAATAATGCAATTCCATCCGCAATTTTTAAAGAATCAAAACCGACCCGTTTATCGCAGGCGTTTCGTTTCCTTTTACGATATGCGCTTACGTCGTAAATCTCGATAGCGTGCGACAAACTGCCATGTATAATGATGAATATACATTTAATATTTATCATCGAATGATTCACTACTATAAATGATAGTATGATAGGAGAGAGGGTAGAGAAGTCTCGGTCTCCGTAGACGATCGTCGATGAGATAATAGTAGGGGCGACAATTATCCAAATGGAAGCTCCGCAAGAGAGCCACGAGAGGGTGAGAGAGAGGAAAGCGAGAGCATGCGAGAGAACGGCGTGCCAAGTCGCGGATAGGGAGCGTGGGGGTGGCGACATTGGTAGTCGCGAGGTGTGGGTATGCGCGAGACAGAGGCGGAGATAGGTAGGGGGTTGCGCGCGAGAGAGAGTGAGAGAGAGCGGGGTCTTCGCGCAAGTTGACACGTCGTTGGCCGGGTCGGTTGCGCGCTCGGCAAAAATGTCAGCGGGGTGCGAGCCGACAACGACCGTCGGGACACGACCGACACGGTGTCGTGGCGATGTGGCGGCGACGGCGACCGCCAGAGGGGAAGGAAGTCCCGAGGTTCCCGTGGTGGTGGGGGTGAACCGTCCCGGGGGATAAGTCGGCGAGGGAAGGGGGTTGGGACGCGGGTTAAGAGGAAGGGGGGGGGGGTGTACCAAGCGAAGTGGGAGGGTGGGACAAGAGCGCGCGCACTGCTCGAGAGGCTCGCCGCGAGAGTGTACGACAGTCGCGACTTGGAGTCCGTCACGTGAATCTCGTATTGCGGGTCCCAGTGAACGTTTTTGTGTCCCGCGTATCTGTCTCCAACGACAGCTCCAATAAAAAAAAGAAACACCGACTGACGGAAACAATGCTCCAATAAAAAGGGAAACAACATACGGAGGAAATATAAGTGTCAAGTGATTTATGGCTGTCCTCAATTTTTTTGGAGTAATTTTGTGAAATTTTCTTCCTTGATGGAAAGTGTCCAGGCGGACGGATGAGACAACAATTGTGATCTCGTGTGAACTGGACTTGTGCGTGTGATCGTTTTATTGTTCATTTTATTCAATCCTTAGCCGATGGATGCGACTCTCGTTGATTTGGAGTCAATCCAGTGCGAGGACTGATCTATGCAGCGCGTACAATTGGTCATTTAATAATAACAATTATTATTATTATTATTATTATTATTATTATTTCTAATGCCGATAACAATAAAATAACACATCAACGGATTCGTCGATGTATCTTGTGGCGTGTATGTGGCAGTGCAATATTCGGTGAGAGAAAAGAAAATTCCGTGCGGAGAGGATAAAACGAGTGTTGAATTTAAGGGTGGGTTTCTACGGTCAAAAACCAACGTCTCGGACATTCGATAAGAGAAGAAAAAAAATGCTGACTTCCAGCGCGAATCAGTATCTTCGCCCGGAATATCTCACACCACTACCAACCACGGTTAGTACACGGTTTGAGCACTTGTTCTTTGGATTTTTAATTGTATTTAAAAAAAATAACAGAAGAGAAGAAAAATTAATTTGTTGCCAATCGACGGTATGGAACGATTCGATAACGCGTTGTTTAAAAAAAACATTGAGTAATCTTGATTGTTCGTTTATGACGAAATGGTAGAGTTTCATTGTTAATACTAATGATTAATAATAGTTAATAATAATGATTAAAAGAAATTGCGTTTTAACGTGTCAACACGATTCAATGAAACTTTGAACTGTATAACGGGTTTGCGTTTATTTCTGACGGAATTGTTCAATTTAGAAAGAATTGGTTTGAACGAGGTAAATTGAATTTTATGCTTAGTAACATTTGGCCCGAGGGTCGTGAGTAGGAAAGAAGAAGAAAACTGTAGAGTAAATAAAAGAGAGTTTGTTTTGTAACTCTCACGGAATCGAATTGATTTGAAATTCAAATTGCGTGAGGTTTTCGTATAATATGTTTTGTTTATTTATTCGACGATGAAGATATTCTTTTATGAGGTTTGTAGCGATATTCATGAAAGTATATTCGTTGGATGAGAAGCTGTAAAGTAACCAACCGAAATAATTCGTGAGGTGCTTTAATAAAATTCTGCTTGGAAGAATAGGTCGTTTATTTGAAGAATTGCAAATCTATCATTCATATCCGACCATATCGGATAACTGGATTTCAGAGCGGAATTTTTGATCGATTTTGTTACGAATAAATTGTATCCGACTCTTTTCTAAGATTAACGAGCAGTAATTTTGTTCTCTGCTAATGACCAGAGTACGCTGGCAGTTTCCATTTTGATTCATAATTAACGCGCTCGTTACTGTTTCAATCACGCTATACGCCGCTAAACGCCTCAGGCTCCGAAACAATTTTTAATAGAGATAGTCTGATTGAGTTTTACGTATAACTATCTATAACATCGTTGAATTGTTAATGCATCAGAAATTTATCATCCGTAAGATTCATCATGCATCCCAATCAAATAAAAATATCACGATTCGAATCGCTACATAACGAATCAAAATAGCGCATGTAATTCTTCTATCTAAGCAAATCCATGGAGAGAACAAGATGAATTGAGCGGATAATTCGTACGCGTCGGACAGAGTCGAAATAGAAACTGCCGTTTGTGTACGGGCGCTGATCCGTGAATAGCCGTAGCGATGTAATGTATAATCAACGTAACTCCTTAGTAGCCCGTTCAATGTTCCATTTGGAGGCCCAACCTGATAAATATCCGATATGACAAAACCTTTGTACATTTATACGGGTCATTTACGGGCATAGTTGTTCGTCGAACGTTTTTTGTTCTCGCAGGCACGAGACGGTACAGTGCCGAATGTCGAAATTCGGTGATTTTATACGCGACGTAACGGAGCAAATTAGATATAAAAGTCACGATAAGCAAAAGCGGAGTTACACAACAAAATTCGAAATTTCTTCATGCAAGTTACGTCGACTACGTGCATGAGAAAAGTCCCTGCGTAGCGGATGTAAATAGTCGACATTTACCGTGGTTTATCGCACTAACCGAAAATTCAAGGGGTATATATACGAGTGTAAGGTTTACAATACCGAGGCTCGTTTGCGTCGAAAATTTAGAACACGAGGAAGGCCCGATTCGTGACTTGCCTTACGAAATTCGTCTCGGGCAGCGCACCGCGAACGTGGCCGCGGTCGCGACGTTCGTTTCTTTTTATTTCACGGTTAGCGGCTCATTAAACTTGCATGGCGTACATAGGTAGCGTTCCCTCAACGTCTTTCGAAGCCTTAGCCATTATGCGAACGACGTCGACGACGATGACCAAAACTTCGGTAAACTATTTCGGGAGCCGTCAGCAAATGCTGGCAGGACTTTAAGCCCGCGTCAGTCTTCTACCTACTTTATGCGTCGCATAAATCAACATCACCGAGCGCGCATATACGGCTCCGGTAATACAATGCATATTTTTGCATACGCCAATTGCGAATTTAGATCGTACGATCTACGATATAAGCGTGTGCACTCTGTTTTTAAGGGCGCTTGGCCGTATAAGTACACGTTGCAAAAAACGTGTCCGATAACAATTTTAAACCGCAATGAGATAATTCTTAAATGTCAAACGGTCGATCAATTCCTGAGATACTAATTACTTCATTTTATATCGTACCGGAGTCTGGTTAATAAAGCAAACGTCGAAAATGTATTATATTAATATTCAAACTTTTTAACAATGTAAATATAATCCTTCGTGTTTTTTAATCGAATGTTTTCAAAATCATTGATGCATGATGAATAGTATTCTATATATTGAATAACTGACAGGCGTGTGCGTTTTTTATCCCGCGATTGGTGTGAGCAATAATATCAATGGAAAACGGCTATTGACCCGAAAAGTGCCAACGACGTTATATTGTTACGCATCCGATCGGAACTTTATCGGAAAGTCAATTTATAAACTATTATGAATGGTCGAATTTCATTTTGTAATATATTGCTTCTTGAATTTTGCAAATATCATTCTTAGTTTGGTGTTTATGAGTTTTGGCCGGATGGGTCATAATCCTTAGCAAATCTATCAAATTTACCCGGATCTTCTTCGCATAGGCAAGGTGTACGTTCGCTCAGGAATAACTAAAAACTCTTGCGTTTTTCTACGGATTTGTCTCAAAGCGGAACTTTCGATTTCGAACGACTTTACGGTGTCTGCTATAACGAATACTTCGCATTTGTCGTCAACGGGACCAAAATGAGGGTGCAATTAACCAGCCGTAATGCTCGCTGAAAATTTCTATGTAATTATTGGATCTCGTAGAATGTAGAACGAAAGTTGGCTCACCATCGCAAGTTGAATACTCGTGACTTGCACGTATATATATTTTCTCGCTTGTTGCCTGTAAATCGTTTCTCTACCGTAGGCAAACTTCTACGGATAAGCTATAACGCGACGGAAATTAATTTGTCATCGCATGAAATATCTCGGTGGTCCGGCAAAGTTGGCAAGAGTTTGTGGGTATTACGGTCGTGTCCGACGCCGAGAAGTCCATTAACGCATTGTCAGCCAATGTTTGCGAGCCGACGCGCTGATTTTAAATCGCGTCATCCGCGGATTGGCGTCTTCGCGATGTTACGGTGTCAAATATTTCCGGTTATCGTTGTTCATATTTATGAGTTCGCATTAGCTTATCGCTACTGACGGGGCGATGCTTGCATCGTCAGTTTCAAAACACAACTGGCGGCCGCACTTCTGAGGGATTATAGTTATTCATTTATTGATCTATTTATAAAGTGATGACGTCTATTTTGCATGATTCGCAATTATATTTTGGAATAAGAATCAAAATTATACGAGATTAATTATTTTTGTTTTCGGGTAAAATAACAAACTGCTAATTTTACCAATTTCTTAAATCATACAATATTAATTAAACGTTGCACAAATAACAAATCGATTATTATGAGAAAATTATTAATTCCATCGTTTCCATTCGAATGTTTGAATTAATCTCTCTGAAATGTAAATAGCGTACATCGCCGATATTAATTATTGAAAATATTACTGTATGTCGTTTAATGAACATGTATAATTACGTCGTGAAGATGTACTTGACGAATATAGTCTGGTTTTACGAAAATCACCGGGGACCGTCGGTACCGTATTTTTGACAAACACACCTAGGTACTTGTTATAAGCGTACTCTGGTCAGGCTTTGTCGTTTTGAAAGTGCTCATTAGCATCCTCATAAATATGAAATTCTTTTGAGTGCACTCCCCCATTCTGTGCAATAAGCGAAGAATTATTAAATATCGTACCTCGATATCGAATATTGAATCTGTAGTGATTCCAAGTGCTCCGGACAATACACGGATAAGAAATACCCACAGAGAGCCCTCCGAACTTCCCCGCGGGATTTTTATCACTCATACTTTATGCATGCGTTATAAAGCTTCCCATCCCCGGGCCCTCTCTGAACCATTTCGTTTCAAAGGCGGGTTCTCCAACGTTTCAACATGACACACCCGACGACTCTAAAGTGGAAAAAATTATTATTCCTCTGAATCTCAATTCTCTCCTTTATTCTGCCCTACAGCGTGCTCTTCGTGATTACACAGAAAATCTTTGAACCTAACGCAAACCCATGAATAACGAGTTTTCCGCTTGAGAAATAATAGCGGACCGAGGAGCCCCTGTCGAAACGTTGAATAAAATATATCATTGATTATGTAAGTTAAAATCTACTCTTGCGAAGAATTCGATCCAACGGTAAATACAAACTACGCTTTTTAATAGTCATTCCCGTAAATTTTACCTGCAAACGAATTCGATACGATTGATATTCAACTTCAAAGAAATTTTTATTTTGTTTCTCCTAAATAAAGTTCATTAGAATAAAGGGGAATGCGTATGATAGAAGATAAAGTAATGCGCCATTTTTGTGTATTTTAATTAAAACGATTCGGGCTGGGCTGAAGCGTATTCCAATTGTAATCGAACAATCGATCAGGGATAGGAACACGAGAATTTACTCGGATAAAACAAAAGGGTGGAAACTGAATTAATAAATTATGTTCGTGGTGAAATTATTCCATGTCCGGGAAGGAGCGTATATTCACGCGGATAATATATCCCTCTAGACCGTCTAATCCGTTTACGACGCACCATATTATTAGGGACTCTCGACTGCGACTACACGACCACGACGAGATGCTTCTTAATCTACCATACGAGCACGCAATGTGGACTATCTTAGTCGGAGTACGCGTATTTAATCATTATGATCAGTCTCTCCCTCTCGGACTCCATACTGTTTAGATTAACGCGCGTCATCCCACTTGCCTCTGCGTGATCATAATAGACCACCGCAATTTACATTTTCTCGCGTCTTTCCATTCAAAGACGTTTCTAATTATCTTTGTATCTCTTGTGATTTCAGTTGGATGCCAAAAAGAGCCCGCTCGCCCTATTAGCGCAAACCTGCAGTCAGATCGGCGCCGATCCTTCCAACGGCAAATCCCTCCTTGGCACGTTGGATAGCAGCAAGACCTCGAGCAGTAAAAATTCCAAATCATCGATCGAACAACACTCAAGGGAGAAATCTTCGCCATCGTCGGGAGTAGTCGCGCCCCAATCGGAGACCGTCAAGTCGAGCTTCAAGCCGTACGAATCTTGTCTCGGAAGAGAGAAAGCTTCGAGCCCCGAAGTACAAAGAGCGCCGTCGAGCCATTCAGCCTCAGGACGTTCGAGGACACCGGGTAGCAAGAGGTGTTCGAGCAATCAGAGTGCCTCTTCGGCGAGAGCAGTGACACCCCAGGGCCGAAGAACAGTAACACCAAACGGTGAAACCACGAGAGAATCGCCGGCTTCGCGAGCAGGCAGCGCCGCAGCGGCGGCAGCAGCAGCGGCGGCGGTTGCTTCAGAAGCAACGTCTCACGCGCAAGCAGGCAGTCCGATGCAATCGAAATCGGCTTATAGCCCAACAGGTGTATTGGGGATGACGGATCCGTCGCTCAAAGATCTTCCGTTGGGTACGTTCAAGCCAGGCTCCACGATGCCAGTCTCGACGTCAGCGGCTTATTTGGGCTATCCACCTCAAATGCCGATCGACGTTATGGCAAGTTCGCTGATGTCCCAGCATCACGCCGCATTGAAGAACGGACTTGCGAGCAATCCTTATCTGAGTTATGCGAGAATGAAGACAAGCACCGGCGCCGACACCCTGGTGCCGATCTGCAGGGATCCATTTTGTACCGGGTGCCAATTGAACCCACATTTTCTCACGACATCGCCGGCCGGTGCCAAAGTTCCAACGAGTTCGGCAGGCTCTTGTCCCGCTGGGTGTGCCCAGTGCGATCACAAGCCCAGCAACTCGCCATACGCGCCGATGAGCGCTCATACGGCGGCCGCTTACGCGCATGCGCAATTGGCAGCGCTCGCGGCAGCCTCGCAGTTACCTTACGTCTGCAATTGGATAGCCGGTGACACGGCTTATTGCGGCAAAAGATTTTCATCGTCGGAGGAACTTTTGCAACATCTGAGAAATCACACGAGTGTTTCGGCCGGAGACGCTTCGGCAGCTGCGGCAATGTCGCTTTTGTCGCCACCTGGATTACCTCCGACGCATCCTCTTCTATCGAGGACTTATCCGACACCACCGCTGAGTCCTCTTGCGACGGCTCGCTATCATCCTTACGGAAAACCATCGCCGCTCATGCCACCCTCGCTGTCATCGCTCGGGCTCGCTCTGCCACCTCATCATCCCGCCGCCGCGGGCTTACCCCCCTACTTCTCACCGTATTCTATATACGGTGCACCCCGTCTTGGTGCCACATCGGGTATGCATCCCTGAGTAATCGGCTATTACGAGGGCTAAAATTGCACGAGTGAATCTCCCGCGTTTTAAATACGCACACACATGCACACTCGGGAAAACCAACGTTTAACTGTGATTTTTTGTGTGAAGCTAACACGCAACTTATTCTTGCGTGTCGCACCTGTGGATATGTGCGCGAGCGCAACTTAATTGTGGGTGGCTGAATCGAAAATGCGTGAATGTGCAATGTTCGTCTGTTTAGGTGGGCGCGCATGAGTAGGAAAACGATGTTCCACGCGTTATACGTTTGTGCACAACGTTTGTGAGAACCTGTTGATAAATAAACGAAATTTTGCCGGCGGGCTCTCGGCGGAACGAGAGGAAGGATCGTCGCGATAAGTCCCCATTTTGGCTTTCTTCATTGGGAAGTGTATTAAATGAACCGGTTCTTCTCTGATTAAGGAATGGATTTGTGGATTCTGTTACGTAAGAAAACAAAATGCTTTCACTAAGTACTAGCACGCGTGCATCAATACCACACATCCTTTTCGGCAATCGTCTTGTCGAATGAGCCCCACTACCGAAAGATTTCTTTTGGCAATGACTCGCTGTGGTATAGCGATAGTACAATCCGAATTTAAAAAAGAGTATCACGCGACCTATTGTTTTGATGAAAATGTCACGAATATAATAAATGTAAGCGAAAACAAAAGGAATTAGGCTTCGACGACGAATAGTGATATATCCGTTTCTTTGAACGATTACTCATCAATAGTTTGTCAGAAAATTTTCAATAAATTCTCATTTTTATTGGCTTTAGCGGTTGGGGCGTCGGAGCCTTTTGATTCTGTTTTGGCAAATGAGGAAAAACAAAGAGGGTACCATTATCGAAATTGGTTGAAACGAGCCGAAATTTGTTGTGCCCGATAACTTAATAATTCATCGCGCCAAGATGTTCGACTCCCTTCCTTCGTCCGTGATCATGAAAATAGCCAATACGGTGATCTTCGATTTACAGCTTTAGAAAAATATATCTGTCGAGATATGTTGTTGTGCTCTTTCACCGTCACGCGTTTACTATCGGTGCAACTGATCTGATGTAATCGGTCTATGTGCACAATTTATAAATTATATTTATATCCCCAATCTCTATTGTAATTATTGTAAATTTATTCATAGTCGAATATCCGTATGCCTTCAGTGAGGGTAATAAAAGTGACGATGATAAGACAAAAAAAGATAAAAAGAAAAAAGAATAGAAAGCGAGATTGAAAAGAGAGAGAGAGAGAGAGAGAGAGAGAGAGAGAGAGAGAGAGAGAGAGAGAGAGAGAGAGAGAGAGAGAGAGAGTGAGTGAAAGGGTAAAAAGTGATCGATTCAATTATGAGCATACGAGATGTTGGCGACGACGTGCTATCGATAATTCAGCATCTATTTTTGCGTAACCAAAGTTTTTAGTATCGACTGTTAGACTTGTAGCGCGATGATAACGTGTTGCGAATATTACAATGATGTGATGTATTTCAGAGGGAGAGAGCGAGAGAGACAGAGAGAAAGAGAGAAAATGAGAAAGAGAGAGAGAGAGAGAGAGAGACGGATAACAACTATTACGTATAAATATTACATATTAAAAAATCTCGATTGTATATAGATTTATTATTCTTAAATAGTAACGATTTACTTCGTGGCATTATGAATGCCCCGAGACACTTGCTCACCCCCCCTCGCTCCCTGCTGACTGCTGACTACTCTTATAACGATGAATATCTTTGTGTACCTGCGTCTTATCACGATATGCAACGTAAAACATTCAATCTACATTCATGCAGATAAAACGAAAAAGATTCCCTCGTCATCAGCCCCAATCGGCGAAACCCTCATTAGCAGAAGACAAAAAAACAATCGACGAATTAACGAGAACCCAATTTATTGACGATTATCATTCATTGTTTTCGTACTATTGTTATTTAACGTTTAATGGAATTTGTTTTTTTTAATCTCTTTGAAACTGAAATACAAACAGACTCGTTTCTTACTCGAAGTTCGATCTGCATATTTTTACTTCCCACTATCCCATTGAAGATACAGTGACCGCTTGATCGTCTTTGTCTACAACGTGAGTTGTATATAAAAATCAACGAGTCATCGAACGAGCTTGCCATACGTCGACGATATGGAACGGGAGCATGATGATAACGGAATTCGGAGAATGAGCCAATTTTCGATTTGGAAAATCTTTAAACATCGATTATACGATGTAGATCAGAGCTATATGCATGCGAATAAAAAACCAAATATTTACTCAATAACAATTGAGAAAACTTTTAATTCGCCTGCACATATCTCTAAATAATGGCGAATGCTTATTTATGAAAGAAAAATATTGAATCTGTAATTAAGAGTAATTTAAAACAGCGATAGAGTTGTAATCCTCAAAGAAATATTTTCAAACGTATTCTTTCGTAATTATTGATGTAGCACACGATTGTTGAAAAAAAAACGATTTATCATTCGTCTCGATAATATTTTTTAAATAATTATTCTATACGCTATTCGTGAAAAAATCATTCACATTACGTTGTTTGTATTTACCGTTTGATTTCGACCGTTCATTTTTTATTTTCATTATAACAATTTAGTCGGAGAACGCATTGGAATGATTTTTCACTCGAATCGTCCGTCCACTCCTCCCTGATGTACAATCGAATGATTAATGTTGTACTGAACCAACGCATTTCCGTCACGCTGCAGCGATAAATCAAAATGCATTGCCGCATACTCACTACGACATTTACATGAACGTATAATTACCGTGTGTTCGTGCCCCATGGCGCGGAAATATAAATTCTTGTTAGGATTATTAATTGTTTTTGTTTTGCTGCCGCGCGATAAGCAACTTTGAACGTCTCGTGTTGGTTTTTTTGACTGTTTTTCAACAATTTGATTACCTATTAATTTCCGATCGTTGCCACTGCCTGGGTTTTTCCCGAACCATTTCACCGCGTAACCGCAAGATTTAGCTCGCAGCAATCATTATTCTCATCGCAGAAACGTCACTCGTTACTTCCGCAAGTATTAACCCACTCGTTCGAGATGCAGCAAATTGCGCGGCAAAATGTTGCAATCTCTAATAGTGAATAATCCCTGTGGTATATTTGTATCGTGGGACCTCGTTATCGATAATGTACAGTGGTGACTAATCGTTTGCGGACATGCAATTATAGTGTGTACTCGTCATATTACCGGGTTAGTTGTCTTTTGCGCATGGGCTATGGGATAAGTTCAATAAAAACTTCTTCCACACTTTCTCCGTTAGGGAACTTTTGTTTTCACGGTTTTGTATTATCTAAATTGGAGGTTTGATATTGCACATGTTCGTTTATCGCATATCGATTTTTTTCTTGACTTCCTTTTTCCGTACACGTTCACATTTTATACTTGGCTGTGTGTATTATAATTCCTTAATGCCCGTTGAACTTTACCCGTCGGGTACCCGTTGAGCGGACTGAGAAGCTCATTTTACTAACAATAAGTGGTTACGCGTACGAATACACGTGGGCGTGTATGACGCTACTGAAAAATGTAAATTTTTCCAATTTTGAAACGACTCGTTCGAACGGTCTGATGTTTTACACGCAAAAGAATTTCTTACTTTTCCCTTCGTCATAGTTTCGGGGTCGATTGGTGACCGCGTTAATATTTTATGAGGTTTATAATTTATTAGAGATATTCTTGTAAGTGCATGAATTTTGAAATTCGCGATCTATTGAATTTGAAGATAAGGTGACGGTGACGTTTTTTTATCGCCAAATTCATGTTGGAACATGAAGTCGAGAATAAAAATTGTGAATATCTATAGGACGTGAAATATCGACGGTTTTTATGATTCGTACCAAATGTGTTTGAGTAAAAACTAAGGAATTTTGCTTCCACGTAAATGAAGACTTACTATCATTAAGATCAATCATTTTTCTGTAAATCTCTTATCTTAAGTTCATTTTGGAGAAGTTCGAGGAAGAAAGCTTCGAATTCGAACGATGAAAGTTCGCTGTGTAAAAAATGAAGTTCGCTGTGTAAAAAATGATACAAATTTGAACGCTGTTTACTCATCGTGGTCATTCAGCCTCATGCTTTCTCGAAGAAGGAGCCAATGAACTTTATTTCCAAAATTGCAATCATTTTTCATACGTTATTTTGAGTTCGAAATTTCGTATTGTTTTTTGAGCACCAAAATATATCTTTTCGCACAAAATAAACCATTTAAAATTTATTTACAAGTGCTTTTGACGTCGAACGTAATCTTTGTTCGTCATGATTTCCGTACTCTCTATAACTTCATAGTTACAATGAGTCTTCAAAGATATCAATCAAACGAAACAGAGTGATGGAAGAGGTCATTTCCAAACCTCTTAGCTCTATAAAAATAGCCATACGTAGAATCATGTGGGCTAAGTGTGCTCAGCGGGTAAGTGTGTGCACATGAAATATCTCAGAAACGATTTATAACTAAAGCGCTGCAACTCTCATCTTCCGTTCCCGTGCAATGTCCTACGAAAAGGTAAATGAATGCGTTTGCGCAAATTGTTACGATATTTTACTATTTTAGGCGTCCAATCTTTTGTAGACTTGTGTCCATTTTGGACATTTTATATTTATCGTCAGTTACTACGTAGTTTTTAGTTTGACAAGAGAATGTTTCAATTTTTGAGATGACGCAATCACGAACTATTTTGATGATATCCCGTTTTTATAGGTTTTTTTACCGTTTCAGAAACTTTGTATTAACACTGTAATATTTTGTTACAGGACCGAAAGTTACAGTATCAATGTCGCGAAATTACAAAAGGAAGTCTTCAGGAAAAGACTGATAAAGATAATTGAACACAAAATATAAATAAAGAATACGTCTGCGTTTTATGTGGCGAAAAATATATATATCCGCCCAGTGAAGATGGAATTAAGTGTACCACTTGTGCGCGTTGATGACACGAACTCTGCACTAGCTGTGACCGCAACATGTTCATATGTGAAAATTTGTATTACGAAGTAACATTAGTCTTTGTTCGTTACAATTCATCTTATTGAAGTTTATTTTTATTTTCAAAATGTTTTTTATTAATACCTTTAAAATATCTAATAATAATAAATAAGATTTCATCATGTTCCTAAGTCTGACTATACTTATTTAATAGCTCAAGATCTCGTCATTTTATGTTGCACAAACTTACCCCTATAATGGGGTAAGTGTACGCATTTCGGACTACGTTTATTTTGGTCAATTTTTGAGAATTCATGCCATCGATGAATATTATCTCTATCGTCAAATTATTGCTTAATAACCACTCTAACCAATTAACGTCGTTTTATTACATTACACTTGAAATTTTCGATTTTATGGCATTTCAAAACTTAAGTGCTCACACTTGCCCGCATGACTCTACCTTATGAAAAATAAAACTCCTAAAAATAATTTCAATCTTCATCTGCCCTCATTCTTTTAGAAATTTCAGGGTCAGATTGGCGGCATCGAGTACAGACAATGGACGGCGGACAATAACAAACTGTTTAGAGTGTCTCGCGAACAAAGACGCCAAGCAGACCACGTTCACACGCAGGTAAGATTTTGAATGACGCGCAACCCTCTTATAATTACTCACGTAGCACTATTTTTAGGGATTATTTAATGGATTGTCCATTTTGGTTTTTACGTTAGACTTTGGTTTTGCTGTCCGATGTGGACATTTTTCAACTTGGGTTTCTGATTACCGACATAATGACTACCGAGTCACGCAAACAAACCGACGTTTAAAAAATTAGGTTTTACTTGATTATAACGCTAATACTCGAGTACTCCAAATAAATCTTTACTTATGGTATCACCTATTGAAAAATTTAAAGCTGAAAACGTCAGAACGTACGACCTTCGTGTACAATAAAATTCATAAGATTTCTAATATTGAAAATATTTCAATATGTCGTTAAAATCTTTCCAAAATAGACAGCTTTTTATAATATGTATTCAAATTTCTGTAGTATATTATAATTCTCGTGACAAATCGAATGATGGTTTTCCCTAGCTAGAAAGAGTGTGTAAAGGCGTTTTTCTGATTCCAAACATGCTTACTAGCTTCATGAAAGCCCTACTAAAGAAAAGGTATCTTCCTCAAGAAATTTCAGGAAGGAAAATGAAATGTCATGGTTTACAAATTATAGTCAATGCATTTTATTCTGAAAATTTATTATCATAGTTTTCGGACCGTTAAAAATCAGATCGGTTTTCGTTGGATTAAAATTGGGGAATGACGTCCTCTATTCTCTATCACTCTGTTTCGGTTAATTCATACTTTCTAGGGCACCCTGTATACCACATCTGTATAGCACCGAACACATCGCGTCAGTCAATCAACGAACACCTTGGGCTGTCAACGAGCATGCGATAAAAGGAAAATAAATTGTTCGCAGTCGTGCTGGGGAGAGAATATTTTTTTAATTCTTTTTTTCATCGTATACCAAGCGTAGCATACATCTCGATCGTTCTCGTGAATAACGCTAGCCCGAACAACCTTATTTTTCAATTCGCATTTTACCTGTTGTGGAGTGTACGTGTACTGATTTCGTAGCACGTGAATAGTACAGTCGGATTGAGAATTGTATCAAAGGGGATGTAACGTCGACGTAATCATATTTAATCAAGTTCTTTTCCTTGGATCCGTACATAGGTGTTATCTTTTTTATGTTCTTCACGACAACCTGTCGACGTGAATGAAGGTTCGTAATAAACGTTAAAATACCTGACGGGCATCGTAATCTTAACATTGAATCTTAAGGAACGAGAACGATTTTTCTTACGTTATCTGGTGGCTCGTTTAGCTACGTCGTTGTCGTACCCCACAGGCAAAAATGGGTGGCAGATGCATGAGAAATCGAGTTGTGGTATATAGGAACGAACAAAGACAAAGAGACTGGGTAAAAAGAAATGGAGAACGAAAAAGGGAGAGGTAAAGAAAGAGAAACCAACGGAGGTTGCTGGGTCGACTGTGATCTTCGGGCTTGCACTCACGAAAGTGATTTATGGACAGGCGCCCCGCGACTCCATCTACTTGACCTATTCGTCTCGTTCCTCGTTAGAAAGGATAATGTATTCATGAGCATCCACCACCCGAGTATTCGATCTTTCTATATACATATATATATATATATATGTGTGTGTGTGTGTGTGTGTATACATATACATATATACTATTCAGCATCGTCTATTTTCACGTCACGGTGCCAATAATCGAAGCCGAGCTAAAGAGAGAAACAGAGAGAGTACGGATCAAGTTGATTTTATAATTTTTGAGCACGCCAAAAACAGGACTTTCGTGTAGGACCTACTCTGTGCTTCAGGGATTAGCGCATGCTTTGAGTATTTATATAAAGTACTACAAAGTACAATCCGTTACAATAACGATACACACTGAATATACGGCTATGATCTCTACAATGTTTTTAACCCTATTTGTAAAGAAATGTTGCGACCGCTGCGAATGGCAACTTTGTCGCTAATGATTTCGCGTAAAAGTATCGTCGAGGCGATCTCAGGAACGATAAGGTACTGTGAAAAGAGCAAACAATTTTCATTACGAATAAATTTATTCAATGCAGAAAATAAAATCATTCGCGTTTATGGGATTTTTATTGAAACTAAGCCAGGTTCAGTTGCACATAATTGGATGATATTTCAATTAATTATATGACGTCTTTGTCAAAAAAATATTATTGCAACTAAATCCTTGCTCACGTATAAGGCACGTGGTTAAGCATTCGGGCCAAGAATGATTATCACGTCCCTGATTCGTGGTATATAAAACGGACCAAAACGAAATATTGCGAGCTTGGCACGTGGTACGCCAGCTAGGCCAAACGTTAAGGATTGAGGTCTAGTTGGAAAGGTAAAAAAAGCCTTTTTTCTGATTTTTTTTTGGTCAAGCGATAAAATCATTGATAACAAAAGTTCTTCCGTATAAAAGATATATATTTAGTGTAA
>JAPYZU010001949.1:0-14952 GCA_030523005.1 Tryphoninae sp. B BG-2022a
AGCAGTTCGAACACACGCACACCCACACACGCGGGGACTGGATATACAGGTGAGGTGAATACCCCTCTTTAACCAGGACAGGGATCCACGCGTCGGAACTCTGACAAATCCGAACGCGATAATAAAACAATAAACATTAGGCCGTAAAGACGAACCTAACAGACTTACAGTATTTCACACTTTAGTATGGAACTAAAAAAATGAGTGTTTATTCAATTATAAAAAAAATGTCCAAGCAAAAAATTTTAAAAATCTTTTCGTCATACTATAGACAATATAATTATCAAGATTTAAAAAAAATTTCGAAATTGTCTAAAAACGTAGTTCCAAGAAAAATGCGTTTAAACGTTCTGATAAGTACAGCGTGAACTTACAGCTATTTACTCCTTCCAGGTTCGTACTGTACACCTTCTTCTTATATGTTCGAGTTTTCTATGGCTTTCTGCAATCTCCTGTCAATTCCAGTTTTTATAAACGTCTTATAAACGATCTTATTTGTTAACACGTTGACTGCCAGAAGGATTTTCCATGGTTTGTCCGAGACGCCAACATGAATTTTTCATTATGCGATGCATATTATGATGAAACATTATTTCCAGCAAATAATATGAGTTATAAAACCATGTTTAAAGCATATTTCGTGGTGGGGGTCACCGGTGACCCCCGCGGCGCTGGAGGCAATTATTACGATTTTCTTTTTTTTTTAAATAATCGTGCTTCGGTTGCTAAGTGATCACTCTCAGTTTTTAGTTTTATTCTGTGCATCGTACGAACAAGTAAGTGCGTTTGTTATATTTTTTCACTCTACATACGTTTTTGCATTTTATATAATTTTTTAATTAGCCCTTAAAAATATGGCTTCAAATGAAGATTATACATCAGATACATCATCTAACGGTTCAGTTCTACAACGACTTTCAAAAATACTGCGATTGCAATCAGACAGCGAGAAAATTTCATCAAGTAGTTCATCGGATATGATAAGAGCTTTCCCGGTACATCGGCGCCAAATTGAGTCGGACAGTGAAACTGAAGATAGCGATAACAATGAAGATGATCTACAAGAAGAATTTGATGCGAATTAGAGTATTCCGTTAAGTAATACAACCGACATCACATTTTCTGATTCGTCAGGTATCGGCACATGTCAATCACAAATTTTTGCTTGTACGGAACCACATGTTTTTTATTCTCTATTTGTTACGGATGAAATATTCGAAATTATTGTAAAGCAAACGAACATCTATGCAACGCAAAGGAAATTGGAACTGCAATCATATCGGTTAGATCAGTGGTATGAAACAAATCCTAATGAAATAAAACGTTTTTTTGGTCTAATTTTATGGATGGGATTAATACGATTACCGAAAATTGACTTGTATTGGAGTAAATATGAAGGATATAACTTAACACTTCCACGCACAATTATGCCAAGAAATCGATTCGAATTGTTATTGCGGTTTATTCATTTCAGCAATAATGAAGAAAATGATCCCAAAAATAGATTGTCTAAAGTTGCGAATATTATCGATTATTTAAACAGTAATTTTTAAAAATATTATAAACCAGATGAGATAGTATGCGTGGATGAGTCTTTAGTGCCATTCCGAGGCCGCATAGTATTTCGCCAATATTTAAAACAAAAACGTCACAGATATGGCATTAAAGTTTTTAAATTATGTAGTGGGCCAGGATATTTTAGGCAAAGGCCACACTATTTGAACAGATAATTGGTATACAAGCGTTGACCTGGCGAAAAGATTAACTGATATGCGTACACATTTATTGGGAACCTTACGAAAAAATCGGCGCGGTAATCCAAAAGCAGTAGTGACCCAAAAATTAAAACGTGGAGAAGTATCGCGCGACAAAATAAAAATGGAGTAACTGTCTTAAAGTGGAAAGACAAGAGAGATGTGTTGATGCTCTCCACAAAACATTCAGCAGAAATGACAACTATACAGAAAAGATACTGTTCAAAAGAAAAGCCTAAAATGGTAGTTGAATATAATTTAGGAAAATCATCGGTCGACTTATCCGATCAAATGATCGCTTATAGCTCACTATTACGTAGAACTATAAAATAGTACAAGAAACTGGCAATAGAACTTTTATTAAACATTGTAAATTCGATAGTGTTATTCAAACATGTAACCCGGAAAAGTATTTCAATTCCTGATTTTAGGATGAAATTAGCTATGTATCTAATGAATTGCTCCGATAATGATTGTATTTCTAAAAAAATAAGCGTACAGAGCAGACCTCGTTATGAATTAAAAAAAATGACGGGAAATGTACGAAAAGTAAGGCGATTTTGTAAGGCGTGCTATAACAAAAATTCAAAGCTGCTAGGAAGAACTGAAGCAAAGAATTGTACTAAAAAAGTTGTAACATATTGTTCAGATTGCGTCGATTCACCTTTTCTTTGCCTTGAGTGTTTTAATCTGACTCATCGCAAAATGCACTGAGAATATGTAGATTTTTCATGAACTAATAAACTGTTTTTGTGTGTTCTATATTGCATTCATTTCTTCAAACCATTATAGTAGTAATGATATTATTGAAAAATTGATCTGTATTCATATTTACCATAATTACATATTTTTAGTATTGACCGTGCCGCCGGTCACCGGTGGCCCGCACGGCGCTGTAGCAAAGTCGAGTGCCGGTCACCGGTGATCCCCACGGCAGTCAACGTGTTAAGAACCCTAGGTTTTGCGACCAAAAGATATCCGAATCGCAGCTGTGGAGAGCCGCGCGGTCGTTACCAAACCAGCCATCCCAACCCGATGACGGGTCACATTTATTGCTATAACTTTTTAACAGAGTGAATTTTTTTTTAATTTCTATTTCATAAATTCTTAAAATTATAAATAATAAAAACCTTTACAAAAATAAATCGTGTTTTTTTAAATCCCAGAACTGGGTGAGCCCTTAAAGTGTGACCGGCCGCTTTTTCTTCATTCCACCTGTTTGACGCACACCATTTTTAACTATATTTCAAGGTCGAATTTAATATTATAACATTGGAAATGTATTCTCCACATGTATAAGAAAGATTTTTAGACAAAAGGTGTCGATTTTTTGGATAACCTGGACCAGACTCCCTCCTAAAGACCCAGGCAGTTATTTGCTTCGCCAGGGATTATTCTACATCCTGCATAAAAATCTAATATTGATTGAACCCTGTCCTTTGCGATTGCTTATCCATTTCTATCAAATACATTTTTCTTATAACTATACCTTTAAACTTATGGTATACCGTATTGTCAGTTACGCCGACCCACCTATCTTGAAGATACATCATTATTGAATTCGATTACGCATTAAGTAAGTGTTTTATTTTGTGATGTAGAGCTAAGAGACATTTTTGGCAAAACAGTGAAGGCATATCCTTCATTAATGATACAGAACTTACGCATAAGATGACTAATTTGTCACCTAAGCTATCCAGGGCACTTACCACACTCGGTTTGATGACTTCTCATATACTCGACTGTGCCACAAGGTAGGATTAATTGTCAAAAAATGTTTGCATGTTTCAATGAATACACGACCAAGTTAAGGATACCTCTACAAAAAAGATCATCAGCTAAAGACTCTCTAAAAACATTTTGATAATATTTATTGTTTTTACAAACGTTCCTATTTGTAACGTACTGAAAAAGATAGTTCAGTTTAGTCTTCTTACAAGCATCTGAAATTACTGTTTTAAGGTCACAATAGTCCAACACTCGAAATCCATATATTTCTCCAATTTCCTTTTGCTCTGCAAATCAAAGTATGGACGCGTGTGCTTTCGGTCAATTGTAGTACTAATTCTATTGCTAATGGCGTTTCTGTGAAATTTCTATCACATTTATAATAATAGATAGCCAATGTGTCAAAAAAGTATAAAAGTCTTACTTTGGACTAAGCAATTCCTGAATGAGTTTCGTGCGTTCCTTGAAACATCCTAGACTCGCAATTGCCTGTAGCACGTCCGGATCTATAGCATCGATGGACGGAATAACATGAGTTTGAACAACTTCCATCATTGACAATTCAAGCTCGAGTTCACCCTTGCCAGCCGCAGTGACCCAGATGTGTCTGTTGATCTCTGCTAGCTGTGATTAGGAATATAACAAACAAATAATTCAATGCTATTTGATAAATTAAACGTATTTGTTCGGTAATGTATGCGGTACCAAGTAATTTCGAAACACTGAAGATATGTAGTAAAATAACATGGTTTACATTATACTGATATGTTTGCAACTTCAGCATTCATTATACTAACATATATACGTAACAAGTCAGTAAAACGGGAAATTGGCTGAGAGTAATTACCAATGTTATGTACGAGTAATGAAATTGTCTAGAATATTACTCAGATAATTTTCTTAAATTTAAGTAACAACGTGAATTTATGATATATATCGTAAGTCTACTGGTTCTCGAGTGACCAAATAAATGATCGACGTATTTCTTGGACTGGTGCCGTTGCATATTTGAATATCATAATCATGTTTACGGAATTTAGTAAAATGGCTCAAAAATGTTCATCGAATGTATCAATTTCGATATCGGCAATACCATTTTCGTATTTATACTATTTCTTTTTCGTGGTTGTGTAAGGGACTCACCGTAAACCTCTTGTCAGGGTAGACTTCTATCATACCGCGCAGTAAATTCTGACAGTCGGGTGGTACAAAGTGAGGAATATGAAAGACACCACGCTTAACTTTTTCCAGAAGTTGTCGAAGATTATCATCGTCGAACGGCAATGCACCAACAAGAAGAGCATAGAGAATAACACCGCACGACCAGACATCAGCTTTTCTCCCATCGTACTTCTCGCCCTAGTGAAACGAAACAAAATATATTTGTACTTATCGTCTCTGCAAAATGTAATGTTTCAATAGAAATTTTTCATTGTACCTGGTGAACCAAATTACATCGTAATAAAACAGATACAAAACGTATTAATTTATAGAATAGTTTTGTGATTTATTTTAAGTAACTGATAGTTATAGTATCGGAAAAGAATTTATTTACAATAAAACCAACGTTCCATACAATTTACGAGGCCTATCTTGTTACCGCATGAATCCCTCTAATTTCAGTCGCGTTCGATAGTATTTACTGCCACTTTCAATTTTTCTAATTATTAATTATTAAAGTTCGACTGTTTTAGTGGAAGAAAAATAAAAAGAAAAGGATCGAATATAATTGTTTATCAATGATTCAATTAATTTCCATTAAAAAAAGTATATGTTATGCGTACTATTGCAAAATATTTAAGAAAAAATTAAAAAAGGAACGGTGGATGAAAAAATTCGCAACGTTTTCTTCCTTTTTTTGAATCGCGTTATATAAATCTATAAATCTTTGGATACCGTTCTATGACTTTACAATCTGTAGGCTCTATAAGACTGTAGAGTTTAAACACTTTATAAATGCCAAAAAATTACTTTTCGTAGAACGGTATCAAAAGATTTAACAAACAAAATTTGGTAGATGTACCAGATCTATAAGACGATTTAAAAATATAAAAGAACCATTACAATTTTTTTCCATCGGTCGTATAAGCGGAAAACTTTTTAAATTTTTTCTAACATGTGTTGCAATAGTATACATAACATATATATTTTTTTTTAATGAAAATCAGTCGAACGATTTAGAGATAAAAAATATTTTCGATTTTTCCCTTTTTTTCGTTCTACTAAAATAGATGGACTTTCGTAATTAATAATTAGAAAAATGAAACTCGCACTGAAGACCATTGAACACGACTAAAATTGGGATGTTTCATTCAGGGCAATTGTCCATTCTTATATGGTTATATCCAAATTTTATGTTAACGAGCATGGTCAGAGCATGTCGTCTCTAAAAACTTCCAGGCCCTCAGATTAATAATTACATAGACAGCTTTCCAGGATTTGTTGATTTGAAAAACGATTAGAGTAAATTTTTAAGAACTGCCTTGTTATATGATTTGAGAATTTGCATATTTTTTAATTACTGAAATTTCGTAAAGAACATGCCCAAGAAACAATGCATATGAGGCATTTAACATGAAGTCATCCGGCCTAAAACTTAAAAGTTTTGTAATCGTCTTTTAATTTTTATGGTCGATAGTCCTATTGATAATTAAGCTTCAGTAAAAATTTTAATGCTCTAGCTCAAATAGTTGCCTAGCAATAGGGGCTCAAATTTGTACCATGTTGGCCGTCGTGGCAACATTCCCAGGTTTGTATCTTCCCGAGAAATATAGCGCTTTTAAAAAGTTAGGAGTGATTTTTAAAGCATTTTCTGCGTACTTTAAGAATATATCTTTTATTTTTAATGAAATTAATAAGTTCATAACAATTTTTTAAGGTTTATGTTAAAAATGACTTTTTCTCAAAGATCAACCCCCTCGATTTTTATAAAAAAAATTTATAAAATACCATCGTAGGGTTCTTTCTGAACAAAAAAGTATACAATGTCCAAGATAGGCCGGACCTTAGTTTCGGAGACACACTAGAATTTACCAGTGAGCGGACGCTCGACGTAGTGTCGCACGGCGACCTTCCAGGCTACGTTCGGGCTTGAGCTCTAAGTGAGCACTACGTGAAGCGCCCGCTCGCTGGTAAATCCTACTGTATCTCCGAAACTAAGGTCCGGCCCATCTTGGACATTATATATTTTCTTGTTCAGAAAGAATCCTACTATTTTATAAATTTCTTTATAAAAATCGAAGGGGACGATCTTTGAGAAAAAGTCATTTTTAACATTAACCTTAAAAAATTGTTATGAACTTATTAATTTTATTAAAAACAAAAGTTTATTCTTAAAGTACGCAGAAAATGCTTTAAAAATCACTTCTGACTTTTTAAAATCCCTATATTTTTCGGGAAGATACAAACATGGGAATGTTGTCACGACGGCCAATATGGTACAAATTTGAGCCCCTATTGCTAGGCAACTACTTGAGCTAGAGCGTTACAATTTTTTCTGAAGCTTCACTATCCATAGAACTATCGACCATACAATTTTCAAGACGATTACAAAACTTTTACGTTTTAGGTTGGATGACTTCATGCAAAATGTCTCATATGCGTTAAAAGATTAACAATAAATTCTATTGAAGCAGTTCATCGCGGTTTCGCTCTATATCGACAGTAGTCGCGAAACATCGAGAAGGCCCAGCGAATAAGAAGCAAGAGCAAACGAATGAGTCGGTAGTTCAAGTTGTCGGAGGATATCTCTCATCGAGTCGGAAATAAAAGAAAAGAAAAACATGCTGTCGTTGTACAGTCAAGAACCTTATCTACTATAACACTTATTTGAAAGAAAACATGTATGTCGCATGGCAGCGTTACTGTGCGCTGGTAAGTTTGAATATAAGAACAAATTATCAGTCGGTGGCGCGTGCAAAAAATAAAAAGGTTCATTGCGGAATCACCGAATTTATTACTCCACTCATCGATCGCAATTCACTTTATAACCAATTGAGGAAACAATCGTTTATCTCAATAGGCCCTATCACGCTGACTGCAAAAAGGGATTTCGGTTGAATTGAGCAACTCGCGTATGCCGTGAATGAGGTCGGAGAAAGACATGATGCGTAAAGGCGGCTTTCCACGGTCCGTGATATCGCGAACGGACGCGAACCAGACTGCACCAACGCACCGTGGAAAGGATCTCGTCTGTGGTAGCATGAACGCGTTCGTCACGGTGCGCCCGATCCATCGCGAATCGGGAAGTTCAAAGGTGTGGTGCGAGCCCGTGGGACGCGGTACGAGTTCATCCGTGTAAACACAGACGAACATGTCGAAACTTGTCATTCTGCTGAGAGCTACGCACGCGTACAGTACTAGAGTTTTCTTTTTGATGAGAAATAGAGTGGTCAAACGAACAAATATTTGAATTTTTAACTAGGATCAAAGTGAGTCAAGTTTATGGGATTTTGCAGTACCAGAACATAAGAACAAGAACGACGCGTCCGATGTACATAACCGTATTAAAAGTAAATTTAAGGGAACGTAATATTTCAATTAAAGAAACTAAAAAAACGAGCGTTAATTTAATGTCGACATACAGAAGACAAAGAACAAAAGTTAAAGAATCTATAGAAACTGGCAGTGGAGCTGACGAAGTCTACAAACCTGAGTGGCCGTTTTATGACATAATGTATACTTTTTTAAATGGTATTTATAAGCCAAAACATACAGACTGCGACGCACTGTGGGAAGAGCCTGGTGTGCAGTGCGTGGACGTTTGTGGCCGTCTCTCGTGCGGAATAATCCGCAATATCACGGACCGTGAAAAGCCGCCTTAAGCAACGAGGTGCGCGGGACACGTGGTCGCTGAGAAAGCAGCCATATTAACATCGCGGGGGGTGTGTGTAAACACGCGAGAAGCAAGAGCAATAAGCATCCACGATGACTGACGCAATCTCAGTGATGAATGTCATAAAATTCGACGGGAGTGACTACCAAAGCTGAAAATTTGATACGAGGACATTATTTTGGGCTGACCGAATTTGAGAAGTTACCAACAGATCGAAAGCGATGCCAGAAGCCAAAGCGGAACGCGAAACGTGGTCGGTAAACAACACGCATGCGATGTACCTTCTGAGCTCAACTTTCGAGCCTGAATAGAAGAGACCATTATTAATACGTGAGACTGCATGCAAAATGTGGAATAAGTTAGTCAGGATTCACGAACAGCGATTGGCATCAAACAAATTGTTGCTGTCGACGAAGCTTTATGAGTATCGGATGTCGGCGGTTGATTCAATGGTACAGCACGTCACAAAAATGGCAAACTTGGTGGTTCAGCTAGCAAACATCGGCGAGACGATGTTAAAAGTGACAATAATGGCCAAAATTCTCGGAAGTATAACATCAAAATATGCAAACTTTCAAACGGTCTAGGTTAAAGCAGGAAATGCGAACGCTCCGAAGCCTGCAGGAACGCCTACTTTGAGAAGAAGCACGTATAATACCGAATGACGGTAGTGAGCGTGCATTTGTAGCTACAGAAAAATAAAAAAATAAAAATAAAACGAACTCAGGTTCACGAGAAGCGAACAATTCGGGCACTACGCACGCGAGTGCAAGACAAAGGCCATGGTCTGAAACTGGCTGACAGTTCTCCCATACTAACGCTCGCTTGACTCGAACATGCCCGGTCTGTTTTACTGATAGCGCTGGCATGGCTGACAAAACCGACAGCGTCTTACAGTATTTTCAGCGCGGCAGTGGCGGCCATATCCGTGCGACATAACTTGATTCGTTTGCAATAAGCGAACATTGGACCAGCAAAATAAATCCGATTGTTAAGAGGAGGAAGTAAGGGTTCGAATATTCGTCAGTGAATGCTATCAATTCCTCTATGTTACATATAATTTAATTAACCATTGAGGTAATTATAATAAAAAGATTATAATTATCTCAATGGTTAATTAAATTATATAATAGGAAAATACTTTTTGTAAATAACAGTATATAAAATATTTAAAAACCATTCTTATTTATACATCTTTGAATCATATACAAAACTTTCAACATTATTTTCGTCTACAACAAATTACTGTGAAACTGCATCACTTCTTGGGCAAGTGTTTCGGTTTTTGCTTCGCTTACAAACATATTTGTATATGAGGGATCTGCAGTTTTTTAATATTTACAGAATAGAGGTATTTTGTTTACTTATTAAAAAGAGACGAAAAAGAGGTTAACTCACCCGTCATTGCTTTTTCATAATTTTCGGATGTTAAGTTCACTGCATAATTAATGCTGGTGGTATTGGCCATTATTTCGATATTGTAATATTCCATAATCCATTTGAAACTGAATTTGATATAAATGATAAAAGAAATGTATTTAAACACAAATAAAATTGAAACTAAGATCGTGGACGCCGCCATACTGATGCTGCACTATGTCCCTGCTGTCAGTCAAGATAGCTGGAGTCAGCAATTCCCTAGGATTTATATCTAATGAAATGGTAGTAGGTTTCAGTCGCGTCAGCAGTGCAAGAAAGCATTTTGGACCGCACTTTTGAGATGTGAGTGATTCGTGGGACTGTACGCTTGTAGTCGAGAAGGCACGAAATACAAACTCAAATCGAGTCGGCAATGATAAAAACGGCGAGATAGCGATCGAGGTAGCTGAAGCAATACTGGGAGATGATAAAAGAGATTGCTGACTCACCGACAGCGGAGCTTCAAAACATATGACTTACTGACGTGAGCGGTTTAGTGAGTATCGCAAACTATAAAAAACGGATAAAGTGACTCATGATGCCAACAAAGAAGTCATCGTCCCAAGAAGGGGTGCAGTCGAGGTCGAAAAAAACGTTGGTGGTGAGTGGAAGTCATCGCGGATCGAGAATATGTTATATGTACGGAGTATGTTGTATGGGGCTCTCGAAAAACTTATTTCGAGTCGGTGTCTGCCCTAAAAAGGTTCTCGATATATATTTTTTCGGTAGTCGCGTGAAAATTCATAGTCATGGGTCTCTTGTGAGATTTGAGATAGTTCAAAACCCTTAAATAGACCGAAGTTATTTAAAACAAAGTGCGCAAAAGACATTGTCGACACGAGTGTCGCGAAAGCAGATTTACAAACATGGTGTTACGGACCGATCAGCCTAGCAACAACCCAATCACATTGCGAACGCTCGCCCCTTTGTGCCGACTCAGTAAAGATCCGAGATCGTGTGGTAGTGTGGCGTACGAGCGCACTAGTGTAAACCACACGATTATATCTGTATAAAATCCCAATAAAAGATTCCAAGTGCAATCGTATGTACCATCTCTACGCTCAAGGCCGCTGCCACAACCGACTTTCGCAGGAATTTGCCGACGTCGTCAGGGCTTAGGACCCACACAAGCACACACACGACAACAACCAGGTGAGGTGCGTTACAGCCCTTTAATTCAGACAAGAACCCACAAGTCGAGTACCTGACGCTCGACTATAAACAAATATAAACTAATAAAATACTTTACTACGGAAACCCGTACCTAACAATGGCACGAGCGACTTGGTCATGTTCACTCGAACAATGCAAAAATTGGTAAAAGATGAGTCGATAAAAGACGTCGAACTCTCGAGCAGAACGAACATTTTTGCGGCTCATGTCATGAAGGGAAATCGTACCGGGAAAAATTAGAAAAAACTCGAGTGCGTGCGAACACGACACCGGGCGAAGTCGTACCCACCGATGTGTGCGGTCCCATATCGGTGGATTCCATCGGTGGTGCGCGGTATTTATAAACTTTCAACGACGATGCGGCAAACATTTAATACATTTTCTTCTTGATGCACAAAAGTGACGTGGTCGAAAAATTCAAGAAGTATGACAAACTCGTGGAACACAAATGCTGTCGAACGATGCGAGTTCTACGGTCAGATAATGGGTTAGAATTCAAGAATCGTCTCTTTGAAGCATACACGGACGCGAATGGCATCCAGCCAGATTTCATCGCGTCATTTACCTCCGAACAGGATGGGAAAGCGGAGAGGCATAACCGCACGCTTATAGAAAGCGCCCGGACAATGCTGTTGGCGAAGAATCTCCCGAAAAATCTCTGAGCAGAAACATGTAGTATATCCATGTATCTCATGAATCGAGCCGGCGCATCGAGCGTAAATGATGGAGCAACTCCAGATGAGAAGTGGATGGGTGTGAGATCCGATCTGCGACACCTTAGAATTTTTAGCTCGCAAGCTTACGTAAATGTATCGATACAATTTCGCACAAAACTGGACGTTCATGTGAAAATGTTGGTTTTCGTGAGGTATGAGAGCGACTCTACGAATTACCGGATTTATAACCCCAAGAAAGTCAAAGTGTCGCGAGACGTAACATTCGATGAGACATTCGGGAAAACTGTGACATCCGTGAATAACGAACCAAGAGATTTGATTCTCCCAAAAGTAGAGAAGGCCGCTCTGATTCCGGTGAAGAAGAGCTTGAAGGAGATGACGACGAGTAAGTCTTCGAGAACGCGAAGTGACACGAAGAGAGAGAATCGGAGATAGAGTCACATAAAGATAACGGCACGTGGGTAATTGTGTCACGAGAAGCTCGAATGAAACCCAACGACTCGAAGTGGGTGTTTAAGAAACTAAAAAATGAAAAGGTGAAATTCGTTGGTTCAAAACTCGATTGTGCGCCAGAGGCTTCATGCAGAAACGAGGACTCGACTACTCCGAGACTTTTGCACCAGTCGTGCGATACGACTCGCTGCGAGTGTCGTTGTCAATTATTACAGCAAAGGACATGGAAATGGCACAGTTCGATGTAAGGACAGCGTTTCTGTATGGGAAGTTGAAGAAAGAAGTCTATATGTTCGCGACGATAGCGCCGCGGTTAGCAAAAAAACGAAAGTTGTAAGGGAGAATAGCAAGATGGCGAAAATGAGAATATACCACAATAAAAGAGTTCTGAAATTCATAACAAAATTCAGTGTACGTGTCTTCGTAACATTAATTGGTGCCCAACAGCAATAATCGAATCCATGTAGGGCAAAGTGGTAACCGTGAATCGACTGAGAATCGCGTAAAATATCGCCAAAAAAAGACAAAGTGTGTACGACGCGAAAAGCGGGTTGCACGCCACGAGACAACTATGCCGTACAGTGCAGCTTAGCGGCGTCGAGAATTTAGTTGCAAAAAAGTAGCTGAACATTTGATTAATGCGAACAATAAGCAATCGAGACACTGCAATCGAGAATATTAAGACAATTCGAATTTGTGAAAAATGTGCGAGAAGATGGACGCTCGAGCACAAAGCAGTGTCGTCGGGAACTCAACGAGAAGCGAGTAATCGCTACTATTGCGTTAAACCAAAGTTCGCATGATCACATGCGTACGGGTAAAATCGGCGAAGATTCGTTGATCGAGGGAATCGAAAGTTTCTATTGCAATCGAGCGTCATAGCTCACTTGCGAAAAGGCAGTCGTGGTAAAATATGGCCCTGTGCAAAAACATTGGCTCATGCCGGTACATCAGATCATCATAGCTTACAAGTGACAAGCGAAGTGGTGGTCACACGCGCTAAGCTATACACATATATAATCTATATATAATCAAACATATATTCGTGCGGCGAGGCGACAAAGCGTCTCACGCCGGTGCAACAGTTCGGCGAGCATCGGGCAGCAGTTCGAAAAACCGAAAGTCACGAGAAAGCGAGGTTAGATGAGTTCTCTACAATCCTTTTCCCAACCCCGGATTAAAATATAACTTTTGAAATGGCAGAAGGGGAAAAATTAGTGTCAGGTAGAGCGACCATAAAGGCCAGTTGACTTACTTAAGTAATGCAATTAGAGACGATATCACACCATCCGATGCGCAGGTTCGAATGAAAAAGCTAGAAGAGTTTTTGCGAAAATTTGAGGAGATTCAGATAGCAATTGACGATTATAGAACGATAGCAGTTCGGTCAGTCGAGGGGTAAACGGTTGAAGAAGCTGAAGAGTTGATTCCGCAAGATTCGGAGGCCGAGCGAATAATTTTTGAAAGAGTTTACTACGCAGCAGCGGCAAGACTTCAAGAGACTATCGATGCTGCAAACCAGCAACAAATCGCGAATCAACAACACACCGTAGAAGATCGTCTTGCGCAGCACCTTGCGCAGCAGCATCTGGACTATCGGAGGGCATGAGAAGACAATAGGCGAGGAGGCGAACAGCGACGAATCGAGGTTAAACTCCCGACACTCGTGTTACCGGAGTTCAAAGGAGAATACAACGAATGGCTTCTTTTTAAAGACGGGTTTCAATCGCTCATTCATGATAATCCTGGTCTCACAGCGATACAAAAGTTTCAATACCTGAGAAGGTCGCTGAGGAGAGAAGCATTGCAAGTAATCAGTGGTTTGCAGACATCAGCAGCAAATTATGCGGATGCTTGGGAGTCACTAGAAAATAGATACAAGAACACCAAGCTGCTTATCAACACACACTTAACCACTTGCGCTGGAAAGGCGTGCCACGCACGTCGTAATGCTTTTGTCACAGAATCGCCGATGACGTAGTCTGTACGTCGTCATGGATTTGTTACAGAAACAAAAACAATGTGCCTGGCACGACAGCAGGAATTATTGCTAGAGTGCAGATCATCAGTGCACTGTATAGCCTATAGTTATAATATGAATATGTAACTCATATTCTAAAATGGAAAGCAAAAGTGACGTTAACGACATTATTTCGACAAATAGAAAAATCAAACACGATGATAGTGATAGTCATAGTGATAGTAACTTTGATGAAATAATGTTTCTACTCCGAAACCGACAAAGAAGTTTCTCTGATGACGAGGAAGAATAAATGAAGATTATAAAATCGATTTTATTCCTAAGGATTGGGTATGGAAAGATACCGAAAATGTAACTAAAATTTGGAAATATTCACGAACTTCGAAAATAAACATACCTTTTGGACAAAGTGGGTGGGGTGGATTTACAAAATAGTTATTTATGTTCTTTTGCTCTTATGAGAAATATATAAAAAGCCAAAAAAACTATTTTTTTACTTAGCGGATATTGCGCTTTTTAATTCGTATGTTCTATTCTGTAAGAAAATGAATATAGCAAAAAGCAAGAAATTTTCCTTTCCCAAATTTCAATTGGATGTGGCAGAGCAATTATTACAGGCTGTGTGTATTCCTAATTATAAAAAACGCGGAACGATGTCTGTTGGAAGCTCACCCAATCGTTTAGAGACAAAGCAATACGGACATTTCTCGAGAAATATTCCACCTACAAATGCCAAAAAGAATCCACAGCGAAAGTGTAGAGAGTGTACCAAACAAAAAAAGCGAAGAGAAACTGTATGGGAATGTAAGAAATGCCTTGTACCATTGCATGTCCTGTTACATCCCCATAACGTAACCACCATCGCGCCTTAAAGACGAGCATCCCTCCTTACGCCAACACACGACGCAACCCTAACTCGGGGATGAACGCGGC
>JAPYZU010001950.1:0-23703 GCA_030523005.1 Tryphoninae sp. B BG-2022a
AAAAAAAGAATCGAAGATCTCGTTCTTTAAAACATAATTTTCATGTTTTTAGGAGTTCAAGTGATAATAGCCCTGAAAACTGACGATGCATTCACGGGAATAAAGGCAAGCGTGGTACTATCCTCGCTCATGTCGCAATTATTTCTCTACAGCTACGGTGGCGATTATCTCACGTGCCAAAACGAAGCACTAGGAAACGCCGTTTACGAAATTCCATGGTACAACTTCACGCCGAAAACTGCAAGGGATCTTGTATTCATCATGATGCGCGCAGGCAAACCGATTCGCGTCACGGCTGGAAAGTTCTTTGTCATGACGCTCGGAACTTTTATGGACATTTTGAAAATTTCGGCTTCCTACATATCTTTCCTAAGAGTTATGATCGACGTTTGAAGATTTGAGATCGTCGTCGGATAATCAGCGATATCAATTATCCTACTCGTAACAATCGATTCTAGAGCATGCATTCTAGAGGGCTCGGTGTAAATCGGCGAGAATAAATGTTTTTCTGTCTCGTGCACGAGGTAAACAATCCAGGGCCGCGTTCAAAAACGTTACCCGCGGGTGAAGGTAAGGTAACGTCACGTGATCCGCTCTCACCCGCTCCATGGTCATCATTGCGAGTTTACGATTTCTAAAAGCGTTTGGGTAAACTTTACCTTACCCACAACGTTTCTGAACGCGGCCCAGGCTTATCATTGTCGATCATGACCTTTTCGGCTCTAGATCGCTTTAAATTTCGCGCGCAAAGACCATCGAGATCATTACTTTAATAAAACTGTTTATTAACCCTTTGAGACTTCAGTACCTTCAAGCTTATGTGGTCAGCAGACGCATAGACTGAGACATATATGCGTCCTTAAGGCTCAAAGGGTTACAGTAGCGTTTCTCTATATGGGGTCGTTAATAAAAGAAATTAATTAAAATTTGTATAATAATATCGTAACAAGTAATCCAGTATTTTTATATACTGTTTTGATAGACGTATGATTGAGTAATTCGGAAAACATTATTTTTGTAAAATGGTTTTGATTTATTTTTTGCATTGAATTATTGAAAATGTTAGGTTATGTTTGTCATTTCTCCCGATTTTGGGTAGAATGATTTATATTAATATCATAATTACCCTACTGATAATTTTAGGTGGTATTTTGTTAAACGTTTTCAATATTTGTATGCATTCCCGCGCTTGTGTTTTTATTTTTTTGAATTTTGATTTTGGAATGGGCAAGTGGCGCCCTCCGGCGTCGCCAATGATACTTATATAGTCCCAATGCCCGAAATACGTTAAAGAACACCACTGCTCGATTCTGACAAAAAACATTAGAAATCTTACGAAATATGCACATGAATAAGGCTGCAATTAATGTGTATGGATAAAAAAATGAAATCTGGAGTGTTTTTATTATCATCGAAATTTCATATCAATTATATCAATGATAGTCGGTTCTACAGGATTCCATTAAACGACTGTTGCACAATAGTCGATGATCGTTTAGTTATGCTTAGGTTATAAAGCATGAGGCATCATTCGCCGCATCAATCACAATTGTAGTATAGAATTATGTAATAACGAAAAAGGATTTATGTAGATACAAAACTGCAAAATGTTTAGTAGATGGTACGAAAATACAGTTGATGGTTCATGGGTTTATTTTTACTAACAATATGTGCAAGCTTTGTAAACTTGATAAGACTAACGTGCTCGAAGGTATGAGGTTATGTAGCCCTATGTACCTATGGCCAGTTAAGAATTGCATATCGAATCAAAATAAATGTTTTACAAGTGAGATTAATAATGTCATTAAGTCAGGTCATACACTTGTTCTCTCGCGAAAGGTTTATAATATTTTCAAAGTTTAACATAGAGAAAGATTATTTTTCAAAAATGTTACAGATTGAGAATTGAACAATGCTGAGGATGGGGAAATGGAACTGTGTAAGTGGATTGATACCATTGTTAAAATTGAGATCTTGGAGTTATACCCAATGCAAAGGTAGATTGATACAATGCCATTGGACACTGGTCAATTACCCTGGTATTCATACCAGCGGGTGCGCAACAGACAAAATCAAATTTCAATCCAGAACCAAAGCAGATTTACCTACCTCCGAAAATGGGGTTGATTCTCATCCATTGAAAATCATGTACAATTCCAAAGACAATAAGCCATTAAGCTTTGCTGCTAAACTGGTTAATTCTTCACCACCTGTTGTACAACCATACATGAAGCTTATGAGGATAGATAAGCCTATTGGTATGCAATTGTATTTACTAAGTAAATGAGTTGGATTCTTTTCATAGTTTACAAAGATAGAGATTTTTCATTGCATTTTAAGGATCGTGGCTTCTCTTCTGGCCCTGTGGATGGAGCATAGCAATGGCAGCACCTGCAAGTTCGTTACCAGATATTAATATGTTGACACTCTTTGGTCTGGGTGCATTAGTCATGAGAGGCGCTGGTTGCACTATAAATGACATGTGGGACCAAGACATAGATAAAAAGGTAATGTAGATCCCCATTACAGCATTATTTTTTTCTTACTTGCAAAATGGCGAACAATGATATCTAAACGTTACAATGTTAGGTAGCCAGAACAAAGGATAGACCCTTGGTTACTGGTGAAGTGACGCAAATGCAGTCTCTGGTATTTCTTGGTGGACAATTGAGCATTGGGTTGTTGGTCTTACTGCAGCTCAACTGGTATAGCATTATACTAGGAGCAAGTTCCCTTGGTAAGGACTATTTTATAATAAATAAGTATAGGATAAACATCCCAATAGGCAATTACTAATTGAAAATCTATCGATATCAAAACCAATATGTCTAGGTTTATTCAACTACTGAGTTCATTCTGTCTCCAAGCTTATTTATAGGCTTTAACATTTATAAATTACAGGATTAGTGGTAATTTATCCACTCATGAAGAGAATCACACATTGGCCTCAACTAATACTAGGGATGACTTTCAACTGGGGTGCACTATTAGGATGGTCAGCAGTGCATGGCTCTTGTGACTGGTCCGTTTGCTTGCCACTTTACACAGCTGGAATATGCTGGACCATATTGTACGATACTATTTATGCCCATCAGGTGGGTGTCTAAATGACGATTTTCAAAATGAGTGGGATTACCCTAAAACTCATCCAATTTAATAATTTTTCATTTAGGACAAAGTGGACGATGTTCTATTGAACATAAAGTCTACTGCTCTCAAATTCGGTGACAAAACAGAATTGTACCTGATGGGTTTTGCTACATCTATGATCATCAGTCTTGTTGCTTCTGGTGCAATATCTGGACAAGCATGGCCGTATTATGCGGCTGTAGGATTAGTAGGAGGACACCTTGCAAACCAGGTAATTTGCTTATTTTGTTCTACTTTGGGAAGCTTTCTGATTTTTTAACAAAACATATATTTACTTTCAGATAAGCACGCTAAACATAAACAATCCTAAGGACTGCGCCAAAAAATTTATCTCCAATCATGAAGTAGGACTTATTCTATTCATTGGTATAGTGTTAGGCAATTTGATGAGGTCTCCGAAGAACGAAAACCCGGACGGCAAAGACGATGATGGCGAAATGGTAGTGGGTAATAAACTTCTTAAAGATGGTGTGAAGGAAAACTAGGTGAATCTAAATGATAAATAGACAATTCAATTGTTTTGGTAGCAATGGCAGTATGCCAACATGGTTAGAATTTGTATTCAGCCCTTCTTGAGCTTAAAGACCCGTGACGTGTATTTATTTTTAGTATTTCAGTTTAGATAGATATCTGAGGCAGAAATGCGCGAGATATCATCTAGATAATTATTGAGGTAAATGCAGTGAGCCAAACATGTAATGCAAGATGGAAAGATTACGCATTACATATTATGTTCAGAGTATATATAACTAATAATGGTATGTAGGTTCTCTCTGCCATATGGGTCTTGAAACAATGATCTGTAGTCACTCGAAGATCGAGCATTCTTTGTTAAAGGAAAACCTTGGTATGAGTATCGAAGTTTTCACTACCAAATCTTCAGTTCCAGTCACAATACTGTTGAGTATACTACCTATAAGAATTATAATATTAAACGTACGATGAATATAATTTATCGACTTAACATAACTTTATATATATTTGTCAAGAATTCTACAGAGTCATCTACATCCTGTATAATAATCAAGTACACGATAGCGTCGCTGTTTCAATCTTATCGTCCACAACATTGTGCTCGCGTTCCTGTGCTTCCATTCTTATAATTTTCTCTCTACACTGTATTGGCTTTTTATCATCTTCGCAAGGTCTTTTTACAGCTCCGTTAGTCTTAGTCGAAATATTATTGATTTTTGAGTTTGAACGATCGCGTATCGCCGCATCATAGACCTCTTGAGTCATGAGAGAATCCTTCAGTTTGTCGATTGTGTTGATCTTTGGCAAAACAATTGCAAGGTATCCACCTTTGTGAGGTGGCTCCATGACGAGGGCTGGATTTTCTAACAAATCTGTATTTGCTTCGGTCAATTTACCGTTCATGCCGCATCTAATTGTCCAGGTGTTTCCATCGGTGCATGTTATCGAGCAAATTTTTGAAGATTCGTGCATTGGTTGAGCACCGTGCTTTGCTTTGCCCGAGACTGTATTATCGGCTCTATTCAATTTATCGGTAACTTGAAAATCGACTTTCTCAATCTTCCTATTTTCTTGGTAAACAGCATGACTTGGTGCTAACGATATCATGCATAATCTGTTTGTATGCATTCTTATGCATATGTCATCGCCTTCCTTTGGAAAATTTATGCGATAATAAGCAGTGAAGTAACGTTCCGTCACCGTAGGCAAAGGATCATTTAGATTCACATCTTTCACCATATCAAATATATCTTCTTCAGGAGGGAATTCTAACTCGTCACCAAGCACATCCAAGTTTCCCGAACCCATTTCTACAGTGCTTGTCGAATCGATCATAATTGTTCCTTATTTTCTTCTGATGCAAGGTATTCCTTAAACTTTCTCTGCTTCTCTTCGGCTTTCCGCAAATTTTCCGCTCGCTGTATAACCCTCTGGAAACAAAAAACACATTGTACCTGGTTCATGAATGAAACAAACTTGCACACATTGGAAGTCGTCTAGATACATTGCATTTCGTTTTATTACATGACCTCGTCACCTTGAACATTCTCCTGTTACCTGCTCTTTTATGCAATTGCGAAAAACCTTTTGCACTTCCCAACAGTAACCAAATATTCTTCTGTATGGATGCTGAAAAATCATACAACCTAACTTAGGTTACAACAAATTTATCAAAGTATTATACATTGGTCTTTGCTCAGTTATGCTTACCGCTGCTTCACATTCCTGAAATTTGAAGTAAAGATCGTTACAAGCCGAATTGTGTATCGCTAAACGTTTATATTCTGGCATCCTTTGATTGGAAATGAATTTCTATACAATTTGTTCGTCACTGCAGTATATAAAAACCTGCCGGTACCCGCAACTCTTGAGAAGTCTGTTTTTATGTTCTATTCGTCACATTATAATCGGACATTAATAATTTTACATACCTATCAATAAATCCGGTTCTGATTTAACAATAAATTAAATATTAAGAATATTCGAGCAATACGTTGTGCAGTAAATAAACTAAAACCTGCAACGGAGGTTAAAACTTTTATGTGATGTGTGTTTTGGAGGTTTTATATAAAGTAGATTACCTAAAACCTAACCTTCGTTACACGCATGTGAAATCAGCCATGACAATTTCAGAATGAGAAACACTGTAACATTCGAATATCACTATTATGTTTTTTCCTAAGGTTTATATACTGAAAAAATGCAATGGCGGATTAAATTTAAGTTAAAGTCTATTAGCGCTTTTTATTTGACCGTTTCGTTAATATAATAATTATAAAAAATGTGATGGTCATCCCCAAGTTTCTTCCTGATATCGGCCAACTTTCTCGAGGTTGCTAATGAAAGATTCGGCTTCACTTTCAGTTAATTGGCCGAGATCTCGAGCAAGTTCGACGAATTCATCACGAACACATTTCGGCATATTCTTCGAACTACCTGATAGATAAATCGATCCGCCCTTCTGCAAAAGCTCCCAGCAGAGTTGACGCTCCCTTCGTATCACGTGTTGTACGTATCTGTAATAACAAAATTTGAGCGTTTAATTTCATTAGTGGATATAAATTTTTGTGACATTTTTGTTTGTTGTTATAGTTTACATTTGATCCTCTTGATCCCTGGAGAATGCGCAGAATACTCGTAAATTATTTTTCTTCGACATAACTTCGAAATCTTTTCGACAGTGATAGTCTTTACGTTCATTTCTGCACCCGAAGAAAAGCACAGTATTTGTCAAATCGTCATTACGTGCCAATCTTTCTAGAAGAAGGGATCTAAATGCTGCAACGCCAGTTCCTGGTCCTATAAGGATCATAGGGCGGTCGTAGTCGAACTTAAACGTTCCTTTCTGAATGGAAAATATAGTTTCGTCATTGGGCTTCAAAGATGCCAACCAGTTCGAGCACAAACCGAATCTGGGCTCGATGAGCTTTGTTTTATATTGCACGACAGCAACCAACAGATGAATCTCGTTTCTTGTGTACTCTTGGCTCGATGCGATGCTGAAAGCTCTTGGCTTTATAGGTGACATGATTTCAAAAAGTATTCTCGCATTCAGTTTTCGTGTTGTGTGAGGAAAATCTCTTAGTACTTCGATTATATTTCTTCTCGGTCTGTTCACGTAACTGAACAATTCTTCTTGGCCCTGGGGCATACTAAACTCGTACAACTTCTCTTTCTCTAGTTCATTGTCACTTATGGATGCCAACACTTGCATCGTAGATCTCCTGGGTTTGAAATTCAAGTCCCAATATTGTTCTGCTATTTCATCAAGGGTCAGTGTTTGCCTCAAAGGTATCGGGACTTTTATCTCCTTTTCGGAAACCTTTATCACAGTATTGCGACTCAGTTCGATATCATGCTCTTTTAGTAAAGCAAAAAAATTGTCCACTCGCTGCTGAGAGTTTCTAGGTCTGATGTATAAAATATCACCTGGTGCATAGTCCATGTTTTCAGCATAAAATTTGATCAATCTCACATCTTGAAAATGATCTTTCTCAGTTGTCCGCAAATTTTCTATAACTCTGCCTACTCTTAGTTCTTTGTTCATAACTAATTCCAGCTGGTAAATATTTCTATTCTCTTCCTTTTGTAATTGAATGACCCCACTATTCTCAACAGTAACGTTGAAACGCTCAATCATCACGTCGTTCGCACTTGGTACATAATCAAGCGTCGTGTTAAATTCACTGCTTATAATTTTCCATAAATTCTGTGTCCATGGACCTATAGTCGCATCTATACCAAGGTCATGCTGGTCATCGGCAAGACCTATAGGCTGAAGTTCCGTGCCGCCTAGCTGTGCTAACCTTCGATTCAATTTCTTTGCTGCGAAATTGTATTTCTGATAAGAACTATCGCCCAATCCCAGGACTGCATATTTGACTTTTTCTAAGGAATTATGTGGTAGATTTTTTCTCAACAAAAATCGCCAAAATTTTCTCATGTTTGTAGGAGGATCGCCCTGACCAGTAGTAGCAACCACAAAGATCACAAGCTTCTCTTCAACAAGTTTTTCTATGTTGTATTCATCCATTGCTGTTACTGAACAATCCAAGCCATGCCTGAAAGAAGAACATTCTGTATTCAAAAAGAATGCTTATTTGAGACTAATAACATTTATAATAATTGACAGAATCGTGTAAAACCCGAATTGAATCTATGTTTATTTAACATCGTTGTATATTTACAAGAAGTTACTGGAGAAAATCAATTTGTAAGAGTGTAACGTTCACAGAACTTTTTCAGCACTAAAATATTTCTCACAGTCTAACGATGTAATTGCATGATTGATTTGTTTTAACAATAAGTTTGTAACTTAATGTAAAGCGAATAAAAGTTGACCACCGTGAACTGGAGAATTAATGAACTTCGAAGGTAAGTACTTTTAGGGGTTAGGATGAAGCAAAACAATAACAAAACCTTTTGGCATTTTTCCAGATTTGCTCGGCAGTGTCCTGTGCGATTCCAGTCTCGCTTCCGTACAAAACCCTGATTTGCAGGTCCATCCTTCCGTCTTTTACACTAATATTCTCTTCTCGAACATGAGACATCGAAAATTATCGCGGGCGAATATCAGCTGTTGTTCGTATGACGTCACTGGACAAGCAGACGAAACTGTGGGTGACCGTCTGCTTTCACTATGCTACATTCTATAGTCGAGTGATAGCACTCGCAAGAACGATAGCGCCAATTCTGATTTTCTTTCGGATGACAACTATCGCATTCCTTCCGCTCGATCACAAAGGTCAAGGACAGAAATGTCTAGGGTCTAGGCTGAGCCCCATTTGGCCCGAGGCCCGGATATTTATAAATAAAAAAAAACTTTCCCGTGCATGGTACTCCTCGCACTCATTGTATTTAATTTACTTCCACCACCACTTTTCCTCCTCGAATGAAGGGATAGCATAACTACTGCTCCTCGTCAATCCGTGACGCTATCCGCAAGCATGCATTAAATTGAAGTCTAGCATAGCGCACGCAATTACAATTGTAGTGGCGCAATAAAATAGTTGTTTTCGTACGTGTCCGCAGTAAAGTTCGCGAATGTTCAGAGAGATAAATCAAGAACGGGAAGAATATAACCGGAAGTTCCGGGAATAGTAGACGAAGCTCCCGTACCCGGTCAAAAGGAAGGAACCGGAAGTGTCACGGGTTAGACAACTACACAAGTACATACGGCCAATGTCACGGCAGTCCATTATAGCGCGCCTCACGGGTACTTTGCGCGCGATCATTTTTCCCCTTCGTTAGAGGTTATACCTTAGTAGCCTAGTGTACCATGAAAGTGTTACATAATTAGCTAAGAATATACGAAAGATTATGCTGTGAAAAAGTAAAATATAATTCCTCATGTGTGACCTGGATAGTGGGTGAATGTACACTCTGTGTGACATAAACGAGAGAAACGCCAGAGAAGATGTAAATATACATTGCCGAAATTTAACGAGAATGCATCGACGCAGTTGGTAGGACTGTCAGTTGGCTAGTGGGCGCGTGCGCGTGCAAATGTGCATATGTGTGTTGTGTGCGGATGACTGTCAAAACCCACTTTCCCACCGAGAAGCTCTCGTCGAGAGTTTAGCTTTTTGTATGCCAACAAGCTAGAGAAACATCACATCATGAGTACGAGGTGTTAGTTGCTGAAAGAACGAAGAGGTTCCCTTGGAACGGGCGTTAACGAACGAGTATAACGAGACGAAAGATCGTTGTATCTCGTTTCGCTATTGCTACGGGAACAGTGAGTTTTTTTTTTGTTTCGTTATACACCACGGGATGTTACATCGAATTTTTGGTGGTGTGCCCAATGTCCCAAGTGCAACGACGAATTCGTTCGTTGGCCGTGTTACTCGTTCAACAATTGTATAACTGTACACGCGACAGAGAGAGAGAAAGAGATATAAATATCTATATTCATATATACACACATCCACAGCGGAAACATCCACTACCACATACACGCATATCCACATGCACACTGATTGCGCGCGAGTGAGACACAGACAGAGGAACCGTCAAAATTATACGCGTTAAAAAAAATTCATTTTTTCTTTCGTATCAAAATTTATCCGAATCATGTAACTAAGAATACGTCGTTGTTGTTATTATTGCAGTGATCACGCGAGCATAAGAGGTTCTACGTTCCTTTTCTATCATCACTCGCCACTCTTTCGTCTTGCAACAATTCTTCCGTCGACAAAACACTTATTGGCACCCCAATGGAGCTATCTTCTGCGTGACAACGAGCCGCGGGATACTCCGGGCTTACATTTCGCCAGATAGCCCTGTTGTGTTCCTAACGACAAACTGTCGCATCCGCAAAATTGTGTTCCGCTGCGCAAACAAGGTGCATCACTGGACCAGCCAAACTGAGGTACCGAGCTTGTTTCCGTACAATGCACCATCAATTAGTTAAAACGGAATGGATAATTTACATGAAATTTGTAAAAAATTTATACACTACGGATGTCGTTTTACAACAGTTTTATAAAAATCTGATATCTTTTAAAATCAATTTACAATAATATTCATTACTATCATAGGAAAATCATTACTTTATACACTGAAAAAGTTCAGTCTTATAGTTAATTTGTGATTCTTAGAGACATTATTTTAGCGACTTCATTGCATTTGCAAACACAGGTGGAAGAAAAGCTTTCACATGTATTTAGATACTTTTCTTAGTTCTTCTTTCTGAATATGGGCAATAGGATGTATGTTGTAAAAAAATGATTGAAAACAAATTTTTACTCTTAGAAAGAAATGCAAGCATCATAAATTTTATTTTCAGCCAAAGGTTACAGTCTGCCTGGAAATCTTTCTAGCACCATTACTCTGTGATTCCATCAAGATGTCCACTACATGACATAAGAACTTATTTCATTACTGAAACTATATAAAATTAATGCAAGGATTCATAAAAGTTATATTCTTCGAGTTGACAAAGGCATAAGGTGAGTAATCCAAGAAAGTCAAATATTTTTTTGACCTTTTATTTAGTTATGATAAATATAAGATTATAATTATAATTTTTTTCTTTTCCAGAACTTGGTTGTTGCTCTGTGACCAAAAGTTTTGTCACAGCGACCATGAATAGCCGGCTTGAAGAGACGCAGTCAAAGTGGATATGTGAATATTGCACCTATGAGAATTGGCCATCGTCATTAAAATGTACAATGTGCCGAGGTACAAAGCCTCTCCTAGGCGAGGATATATACAGATTGAGAGATCCGAGTCCACAGAGATCATCGTCCAATGTGGCGTCTGGTCCAGTACCGCACATAAGTCATACTACAGAATCTTATAATCTTAGCCCACAAAATTACAGTCAAAATTTACCATCAGGGGGCAAATGGTCGTGCGATACATGTACCTACGTGAATTATCAGAATGCAACGCGTTGTGTCCAGTGTAGTAATCGTAAATCGGCTAATAACACACAATCTCTGCATTCGGTCGCGTCGAATCTTCACGAGCATCTCGCACCTTTGAGACTTGGTGATCCACCACCTCCTTCGCTTCTTACTAATACAATTTCGAACGCGCAACTGAATCCGGCCTCGCTGAATACAAACGTTCAAACAACACCATCGCCTCAAACACCGAATAATCACCCTGACAAGTGGTGCTGCATCGTATGTACTTATGAGAATTGGCCGAAAGCTACGAAATGCGTCATGTGTGGCCACCAGAAAGAAAGAGGTGGATCCGAGAGGAGAGAAAAGTCTGGTGTTAATTCGGGTCTCATATTGCCGAGTCCCGAGAGGGACCACAATCAACGGGGTTTGCCATTATCGCCGCAAACAACACCTCCTTATATCCATCAAGCTCAACGTGACGAGAATCTCGCGATAGCTAGGAGGTAAATTTCATTTTTCAAATAGTTTTATATACGCATTTGTTCTTTTCCGTTGCTCAAAAGAATTTCATATTTGGTCGATCGTTCTGAAGGTTAACGTATTTTTTTGTAGAAGTTCTCATAGATTCGATCCAAGAAACGACAGTTTACCACCAGCTCAGTCACCGAATGATTGCGACTACGAGAGCCGCCTCAAACAACTTAGACGTCATACCGATTGGTGCTGGTTAAACGCGTGTCTCGGAATCGTTGAGGGTGACAATGCACCAGTTGAAGCTTATCTGGCAAGTGGCGGTGATCCAGCCCGTCAATTAACGCATTCCGAGGTTTTACTACTGAACAGAAGCAGTGCCTTTGATGTAGGACATACGCTGGTTCACCTGGCAATCAGGTCAGTACAAATAAATAGAAAATAGTTTGTTAAAGGCCTTAGGTAGCGCTTATAAATCTGTATATTGAATCATCGTACCATATTGAAGAGTCATGACCATGTTCAAATCATTGTCCTTCGCACGCTCATAAAATTTATTTTTCCAGGTTTCAACGAGAAGATATATTAGCCATATTGTTATCGCAAATTGAGGGCTCTGGCTCGGGTGTTAAAAGAGTACCGAGTTACGTAGCTCCTGATCTCGCTGCTCAGATACGCAGACACGTGACAAATAGCATACGTTTGCGTAAAGGTACGTTTCCCTGTTACTTCGTTACGGACATGGCTACTTTTGCACTGCCCGCGGAGGTCGAAGATTTGCCGAGTGTCGTTCAAGAGCAGATGCTCGAGGAGTTGCTCGATCGCGAGGCTCAACAGCAGCTCGAGGGTGGAGGTGGTGAACCTCCGGCATTAAACTGGTCATTGGAAATTACTGAGAGACTTGGTTCCCGTTTGCATGCCCTTTGGAATCGATCAGCCGGTGATTGTCTTCTCGATTCGGCGATGCAAGCCACCTGGGGTGTATTCGATCGAGATAACGCACTGCGAAGAGCTCTGGCTGATTCGTTACAACAGGCCGGTCAATTGTGAGTTTATGCAGAATTGTATTTCTAAGAATTCCACGAAAACCGTGCCAGAAATTGTTCTCCTTTACATCACCCAAGATAAATTACACGTTACGTAATTTACAGTTTTTATCCGCGTTGGCGTGAATACGAGGCATCGCAGGCTTCGAGAATGCTGGATTTTACATTGGAAGAAGCTCAATGGCAGGATGATTGGGAGAGTTTATTGGCAACTGCTGCTCAACCAGGGAGCGCTCTAGAACAATTACACGTATTTGCTCTTGCCCATATACTTAGGAGGCCTATTATCGTTTACGGGGTCAAATATGTCAAGAGTTTCCGGGGTGAGGATATAGGTAAGTCTACAATTCACGAGTTTCTAAAAGATATAGAATCTTAGAATATCACATATCCCTTGCGTCCACTGACACGAAGGTATTTGCGTTAGGTATAATAATACTTTCGTACTGCTTCGTTCTGGATCAATCTTTGTTTTCTTACGAATAATAAAATCGACTTTACATAAAATGTGGACTAAACGAACTCAAACAGTAAACATTTTTCAAATTACTTTCCAAAAACAGAATATGGCAGAATGTTGTGTAGCCATTGCATAATTTCCTCTTTACTTCGTTTAGCACAATTGCTACGTAATTTCACTCATATACGTTTCTTGCTTTTTCTTGTAACAGGGTACGCGAGATTCGAAGGCGTTTATCTTCCTCTTCTGTGGGAACCGTCGTTCTGTATTCGTTCACCTATAGCGCTTGGCTACACTCGCGGTCATTTTACGGCGCTTGTGCCTATAGAGCCTTACGCCTCGTCGAGATTGTCATCGTTAGCCGCGCATGGCGGTGTGGGCGGTGGTAATAGCCCGATGCAACAGTTACAGATACAGATGCAAACGACTTTTATGCCACTGATGGATCGCGAACGTAAACTCTTGCCGATACATTTTCTCAGTCCAGAAGAAATAGGCAGAGAGGAGACGATACTGAAACAATGGCTGGACGTTTGCACCACCGAGGGTGGTATTCTCGTTGCACAACAGAAACTTCATAAAAGACCGTTGCTCGTTGCGCAAATGCTCGAAGAATGGTTAAATCATTATAGAAGACTCGCGTGAGTATTGTAGTGTAGTTTGTCGTTGATGTTTAATAAAATAGTGCGTTAATCGTCGTACACGAAAAGAAACGAACGAATATGTGGCTTTTTTTTTATTAACGATGTTGATTTTCTCATTCTTTTTGCAGCCAGATGAATAATGCGCCGTTTGTCAGGCCAGCAGCGCTCCAAGAATACAGCAGCGACGGTGATACCGAGGATGAATAACTATCCGCAAGTGCAGTTCGATAAAGGCAGTTTGAATGTGTCCTTCGATCCGCGTTAAGATACAATTGTCTGTGCTACAATCTTGACTGGCTTTTCCTTTCTTTTCCTCCGTTCGATGGTTCTTCGAGCATGGAAAAGATGTATAAATAGATGCATGGGAAGAGTGAGACTCTGGGTCTGGCGAGATAACTGCAGTAATCTCCAACGACAGTCAAAATTACAATCACCGATGTAACTACCGAAAAATGCACAGCAAAAAAGGAAAGAAACGAAACATACCCGCGACCATGTGAACCCGGCCAATATCTTCACTTCGACGACAATGTATATCACGTGAACATACAGTTTCAATCTTTGAACATTAATATTGATTTCAATTATCATATATTTATATATATAATAATTGAAATATTTGAATCCCTATTGATTCGCGTTATTAGTAGTATGGGATAATTAAGAGTTAAGATCTTAATTATTTATTAACTTATTCGATATGAAGAGCGAGCGGTTGAATGAAAACACAGAGAGAGCGAGCGAGAAAGAGAGAGAGAGAGAGACAGACAGACAGATAGCATGGAAGAAACGGTAGCGATAATTGACACAGTTGTGTTTTTTTTTTCGTACTTTGCTTTGCTAGCTTACTTTTAACGGTTATGCAGTAAAAGATAGGGGAGAGGGGCTTTTGGGCGACGCGACGTCGATTTATAATCATAATCATTTCATCCTCCGAATAATCGCTCTGGGGAACAGATACTCAAATTAATTCGTTGAATTAGTGTATAGTGAATATGTATATGAAGAAAGTCTATATATATACACACACATATATATGTATATGTATATATATGTATATATATATATATATATATATATATATATATATATATACACACAATGTGTGCACGTCACGTGTAACAAGAAATTGATCCTGACGTATTGTGGAAGTTCCACGTTAAAAGGGGGTTTTTAAAGACAGTATTGTCAATTACGGATTGTCGGCAGTAGTAATTTATACAATTTTCGTTGCTATGCCCCGTCGACTGTGTGTGTGTGTGTGTGTGTGTGTGTGTGTGTGTGTGTGTGTGTGTGTGTGTGTGTGTGTGTGTGTGTGTGTGTGTGTGTGTGTGTGTGTGTGTGTGGGTGGGTGGGTGGGTGTGTGAGTGCGCGCATGTTTGTGAGTTATACAATTATTCTTTTCCTTTTGCTGTATTTGTTTTTTTGTCTGTTAATACTACACATCACGAATCGGAAGGGATAATGTAGATTTTTTATGTAGTTATTTCTGCGCATAAAAAACAACGTGAGGGTGTAAAATTGAGATCAGTCACACACGGAATGTGGAATTTGCGGGATGATGATGATAAAGTCTCGCTCTTGTCTTTCGATCTATGCTTATATGTCGATATATATAAATTCACCCTGTATATATATACAGTGTAAATTTCATAAGGTGTAACAGGCTTTGTTCTAAGATAGATGGGCTCATTACAAACAAAAGTTGCAAATATACATTGGGGATATTTTTAATAGTTTACGAGATATAAATATTTAAAGCTGGTCCAATGAGAACGCGCCGAGAAAAGTTGGAGCCGCCCACTCCCATAGCATAGTGTAGGATGTTACATTTGGGGTTGCAAAATTCAGAGCAGTCATTTTTATTTATTATATTATTACGCAGTCGTCTTTATTTCTCCGGCATCGGCTGCTAGGGCAGGGAGTGGGCGGTTCCCACGCTTCTCGCCACGCTCGGTAAAATTCAGAGCAGTCAATGCCCGAGAAATAAAAATGACTGCGTAATAATATAATAAATAAAATTGACTACTCCTGAATTTTGCAATCCCCAATGTAACGCCCTACACTGTGCTCTCTCTACGGCTAGGGCGGAAGTGGGCGGACCCAACGCTTCACGGCGCGCTCTGATTGGACCACCTTTAAACTTTCATATCTCGTAAACTATTAAAAATGTCCCCAATGTACATTTGCAACTTTGCTTTGTGATAATCTCATCTGCCTTAAAATAAAGCCTGTTTACACCTTATAAAATTCACCCTGTATATAAAGTTGCATATAAGTAGGCGAAAGACAAGACAACTACGACACGAGTCTTTCGGCTAGATGGAGGACAATAGAGGGGTGAAAATAAAAAAAGCTGTGTTAGATGGCTTCCGACGTAGTTATGCCAGTTTACGTAACGAAACTAAATAAAGCTGTAATTTTCTTGGCCCATCCCAAGAATATATATATATATATATATATATATATATATATATATATATATATATATATATGTAATGACAGAGGCGGCAATTATCTCGACGTTGCTGCCAACCTCGTATGTTCGAAGCAGCTGTACAGTGATAGAATGTTGTCTTTTTTTTTTCTAAAAGAAAAGTATCGAAAAAATGTCGAAAGCGAATAAATGTTGTTCTACTTACCGAATGTTACGACGAGAAAAAAAACTATGTACGGAGTCGTTTGTGCCGGATGTTGCGTTAGTCGAGGCGTTAGAAAAAGTGAACGAACCTCGTGATCGCTTAGCCAAACAAATGAACCCTAATCAAAAGAGTACAAAAAAAGACGAAAAAAAAATGATGAAAAATGTTAGAAGCATCGATCGCGCTTCGTGATCGATAATCAACAGCAAGAAAAAAAATTTATTATTATTATTCGCTTGTCACTTCGGACTATACGTTTCTACTGTTTTTTCAATCCCAACATCTAGTCTCTTAGCACCATCGTACTTTTTTCAAATCACAAAATGTGATCTAGCTGTGTATTATTAAAGGAAAGAAGTTAAAAGTAACAAATGAAACAAGGGACGACAACAAAGAAAATAATGAAGTTTGCCTCTTACACATAAATTGGACACGTGAAACACGTTTAAAGATTCAACGTACAAGGTATATATATATATACACACATAAATTCACCCTGTATATATATACAGGGTGAAGTTCATAAGGTGTAATACACTTTGCTATATATATATATATATATATATATATATATATATATATATAATACGTATGGCTCAGTTTGGCTATACACTCGCCGTATGTCCAAGATCCGTATTGGAAGAAATTTTATGCCAGTGTTAAAAACAATCCGAATACATGATAGACTCTTACTCGAATAAAAGAAGAAGAAGAAAAAGAAAGAACAAAATGTCGTGATATATAGGGAGTTTCGATCTTCTCGTTGCAACGTTTTTCGCTCAAAGTGCGTACAAATAGCATTGAACGATGTAAATGATACATTGAAAGACGCAGACGACAAAACGAAATAAGTCAACCAATGGGAAAAAAAGAGATATTTAGTCCGAAATGAGCGTATCTTCCGGACGTTGCTACCTTCTCGGTACACGTGATACGCTAAGAGGTTTAATTAAAAGGGATGAAAATAAAAAAAACGAGGAAATAAAAAAAAAAATAAAAAAGATTAATTGAAACAGATAGAAGTCTATATATTAATATAGAATATATAAAGTGGATTATACTGAATAATATATCGATGTACGATAATTCGAGACGACGATTGATTATTTATATAAGTAATGTTATTATTATGAAACATCCCTATTTAGGTATGTCAGGGAGGGATTATAGTAATAACAATAAGTATAATAATAATAAATGGAAGATTCAAAATCTCTTAAAGATCTGGTGATACAGATAATTTCGTGAGATTGGTCAAGTTCCCATTCTTTGATTTCATTCGATTATTACATTTCCAATATGGCGGCGATGTTAGAAATCGACGAGCTTGGTTTGTTTACCTTTCTTCCTACCGTGAGGCTCTTTAATGGCAGCCAGGCAGACTGGAGGGAAGGAGTGTCGACTCAGATCTGAGCGAGGCAGAAAAAGCGAGGGTAATATAAAGTTCACGCTTTGGTCATTCAGATGAAGTAAAATCAATTCCCAAGGTTTCAAGTTTTGTCGAGTGTTACTGATCTACCGTTAATCGCTGTTTGTACAATTAAGGAAATATGTTGATAATAGTAGGCGTCGACTTATCGTCACTCGCTGCACATTCTGAATCGTAGCACATCTTTGTTGCTGACGTTTATGGACGCAGTTCATGGAGCTGCGTGGCACACCTGTGAAAATTGGGTTGAACAGCTGTGTCAGTGTATGTCAGGGAACGTCACGCGAGGTCAATAATAAATATCATTTTGTTTGGAATATAAACAAGGAATTTGTAGAATATGGAGGTAAAACTTGATGCTGTGAATTGTTCTCTTGGAAATTAGTGTATAGCAAATGAAAAGTTTCTCAATTGCATGTGATCTGTAATTATTATTGCTGTTGAATAATTGTTGCTTGATGGTCCTCAATTTTTTATTATTCAGGAACAAGATATTCCGATCGACATTAATGCCGGTAAATTGCTGGATTGGCTCGTGAATAGACGACATTGTAGCAAAGGCTGGCAGTTAAACATTCTGCCTATAAGAACAAAAATTAACAATGCAATACAAGATATGCCTGTTCATGAAGGAATAGCCAAACTCTTATCTGGAACACGTGAGACTTGTTTTGTTCTTATTGTTTCTTTTTTTCATTCTTGATGACGCGATGGAAGAATCGCTTTTACTTTAAGGTTATAATTATCGTCTTGTATTTCAGACATCAACTATTTTCATTGCAAGAAAATTATAGAGATTCTCAAAAAGACTGAAGTAGATTCAAGGAATCTCTTTGGTCACTATGGTTCGCAAAGAATGAAGGATTGGTTGGAGATAGTCAAACTTTATGAGAAGGATAATCTCTATCTTGCCGAGGCTGCTCAAATGCTGATGAGTAATATCAGCTACGAAGTGCCTAGCTTCAAGAAACAAATTCAAAAGCTCGAGCAGACTGAACATGTGAGTGTCTTGTTTAAAAATCGATACTGTAGCTGCAATTTTGAATACCTACTTTACATCTCAATATTTTTCAGGAACTCGAGAAGAAAGAGGTCGAATATAAGAAATCTGAGAACATAGCACGCACAGAATTCAATACTGTTTGTAAGCAACTTGGTATACCCGGTAAGAGAATAAAGCACGAACTGGCAGAGAGAATTATTGAATTGCCAGAAACTTATGAGAACATAGCAATGAAATCAAAATCCTTGGATAAGGTTGTCGAATTTTACGAGGCTTTTGTGGAATTTACTCTTGGCCATGGTCATGCAGGTGGATCAGTACCGCTGGTTAGATATCTTATAGGTAATCTGTCATTCACTCAATCTACACTTCTTGTGACAAATGCGGAAAGAAAATTTGATCGAATAATGTTGCAGATAGAGGAAATACCACAACTTATGAATGGACTTACGGTGAAGCTCCGTTGACGGTCGTTGAGCCTCAATTGAATATAAATTTCGAGGATGAAAAGCATGGTCATGTCATCGCTGATGATGCTGTAAGTCAATTCCCGATTATTATCTATACGCTCGATATCGAAATTGGGTTTATTCATACATTTAATCATTTCCTCATTGTAGATAGATTTTGGTGACGAACCAGCCGGAGGAATTGACTTCGATGTTTCAAATCTCAATGCCGAAATCGACTTTGGCGATGGCTTGAATGCTGGTGATGACATTGACTGGGGAAATGCGGACATAGAGGATGTCGGAGAAGGTGAAATAGATTTCAATATTTCATTGGAAGAATCTGGTATCGTAGTTGAAGCAGCTGGTCATGATGGTGGTACTGCGACTGGAAATGAAGCTCTCACGATACTCGATAATCCGGCGACGCGAAATGATTTCATCGATCAATTGTTCGAAGTGAGATTAAATTCGTTGGTTAATAGTCAAGAATAATATAACTTTTTTTTATTTTCTTATTACAGTTCATTAAACACTATTTAAACATGATTAATATAATCATTGCATATAAACACATCAACTGGCTGTTTCAGCTCGAGGCTTTCTTGAAACTTCGTCTTTACGAATTCAAGAGCGAAAGTAGCAAGGTTCTCCTGAGTATGAGTCAAATGCAAGAAGCATCACCGATTTTGCAACTGGCAACTCAAGACAGCACGCAGAACATGCTCGACAATGTGCAGGTACTCCTAACTGAGATGCTGGACAGCCGAGTACAACATTTGCATAACATCAAGCACTCACCTAGGTAGAAGATAATCATTGTCCATTGTGATTAATTTCGCGATAAACCAATAACTAACAATAAGGGTCTTTTGGTTTCAGGTACGTCGACGTGCTGACTGCCACGCTCCAGCAAAAACTTTCGCTAATCGACAAGATGGTAGCGCTGCAAAAAGCTGCCAGAGATAAACGAGAGGAAACTCATGAACAAGCAATAGCTCTACAACCGATATTAAAACTTGTCATTCAGAGGACGCGTGAACTTCAGACGGAAGTAAGTCGACTTCTGTTGCTTCTTTTAACTATGGACATTACAGCGAGAATTTAAAATAAATTTCTAATATTTGATTCACAGATTGAACAGGATATATCCAAGAAGTATAAGAACCGAGTGGTTCGACTAACAGGAGGTGTCAACGCCTTGTAAATTTGTTATGATGCAACGATGTAAAATGTAAATAATGTTGCGGCAAATTATGAATAAAGATAATTTTCATACACAAAATTTGTCTTTTCTCCTTCTCATTATCTCTGAACACTCGTGCATGTTTGTTTCCTGCGATCTATATCGAGTTTACTGTAGAAACAAAAGTCGTATCGGGGTTTGCGAACCTGCTATACAAATTATCGACTAAATCTTCAGAACGGTGAAGATCAAAGCTCATGGACAAGCTACTCTGGCAACTTTCTTTTTTCATTTAAATTCACAATCTCGCTAATGAGCGCATTAACAACTATTAGAAAATCATAAAAACGTTTTGTATCAAACGCCAGGGTGATGTGGTGCAAACAGCTTTTGATGTTGGACATGGAAATCGCCTCAGGCACTCTGATAATGCTCTATCACACTCGCACAAACGCTGAGCGCAAGATCCGGAGCCACCCCATTTACCATGCTCGACAGCTACGAAAAACCACAATGCATTATCTAGTAGGATAAGATAATTTCTTTTTTTCGATTTTAAGTACTAACATTTAACATTGAAACAAGAAACAACCTACCACAAATGGGCCTGTACCCCCGATAGCACTTCCAGTAGTACGGTACAAAGTACTCGAGAAACGTAGGGCATTCTGTAGCATCGTAACAACGATCGTGCATTCTACAGCATCTACGAATTATCAGCACAAAATATTTTATTTATGAGCTACGAACATTTTATTTTAGATATTTTACTCTTAAACGTAAAAGTTAATATCATATGCTGAAAAGAATAGAGGGAACACAATGCTGTTTCCATGATGAAGAAAGATATTTGGAATATTCAAATCCAACTCATTGCGTGCTTTTACCATGAATAAATTTCCACTCCTTAGGGGAAATTTACCAAAAACATATTTCGATGACAACTTTTACCAGGCAATCCTAGGGGAAATACACAAAAGACTCGCACGGGAGTAAAGAAGTTTTGACCAACGGGACATTTATGAATATACGATAGTGATACAGGTTATAGAACAGGAGTGGAAAGGGTTGAATTTTATCGGACAAAATAAAACGTTGAGACGGTACAACGTCGCGCCGGAACTAGAAGTTCCGACCATTGTTGAATACAAAATAACAGACACCGGTGGGAAATATTGAAAGTGCACTAGGATGAAAGAATATATCCCTGGACAAATGACGTGTGGGTAGAATTATGTTTGCTTACTGATCGATGCCATCGACCGCGGATCCCGAACCGAGAAAGCCACAGTAACAACCATATCCCTTGTAGGACATTGGATTGCAACCTGTCGCGCAAACTACCATATTATACAGATGAACGACGCTTCTCCTTGGTCTTCTGTTAACAAAATTTTCACGACCGTTTCTATTAACACGACTTCTTCCAATCGGTGTTCCGAAACGTATGTGAAAATTTCTCAAATTCTCAGATTCGTTGTGCGAACCCCACGGATCTCCGCTGTGACCAACAACGATATTTTCATCAAAAAATCTTCCTTCCAGCGCAGGCTCGAGATTCGCTCGCATTGTGTGACGACTTCCCGTCTCGACTATTCTATGAATGTCTGCCACTCCGTTACCTGAAATAAACATAGTCCTTCAGTACAAGAAAATATTTTACGTTCGTTCTCGTTCCGTCGTTAATAAAATAATAACGAATCTAAACAAAAAAACCAATCGCAGTAAATCTACGGATAAAAAAGTTAGATAAATGTTTGGAAAAGGTCGGGGAGACGAAAGAAACAATGGAACAAAGAATAAGAGTAAGAAAATGCGAGACTTGGGCAGAAAACAACAAAAATTAAAATTAAAAGAAGGAAAGCCTGTGGTAAAGATTTTTTGAACGGGAAGATTGGCGGAGAGAAAAAACAAGCTGCTCGTGAATAAGTCGACCTTTCAGCCTCGGTACAGTACAGTGATATCTACATAGGACATTCTACAAGTACGAAACAAGCGCATCGCGTGTCTTGCTTTCATATTCTTCGCTTGGTTTATCCGACTCGGACACGGAGAAAAACAAAATTAGTCTACGATACGTGCGTTACAATACACGAAGATACGTACACAAATAAAAAAAAAAGTCGCTCGTCCGATTGTTTCCAACTCGGCGTTTCAATGAAATTTCAACCGTCGAGAGATTCGTATACGCTCTTTGAATCCTCGACAAATCTCCAACACTGAATATCTCTATAAGACAAGAATCTCACTTTCGTTGGTACGCCTGTTTTCGGAGAAAACTTTTACGTCTCGGTACCTGAACGTAGTCGTAATTTATCGCAATTCGTGTTAATGTTTCGAGTTACTTTGAATTATCGAATCGCCTTTAAATTTTGTTGTCGTCATGAAAATTAATGAAAAGGACGACAATGAATAAAAGTATTTAATACGTTCGCACAATTTTAACGTTTTAGGACGAATTACGGCACAATTTTTTCTAACCTATATTTGAAACAAAGAAAAAGTGTGTGTATCGTGTCCGATCTAAAATCTTTCCAGAATTTCTTTCTCGCGCTACACGACACCCGGCATTTTTGTACGACGAGAGATCTTTCGTTTATCTTCGCGATCAGGAAATGTTCGTTGGATACCGAACTGATTTATAATAACGAAAGGAGCGGGGGGGGGGGTAGCGGGAGAGAGGGGGTTACGACGATACGAGTTAGTGAGCTGGCGTATAGCGGTCAGTGTGTAAGCGACGAACTCTGTAACTGTACAAGTTCGTCACGGTCAGCGTTTTGCCAGGAGCGTGCGTCGCGTTGAGCGAGCGAGCAATCCTCTAACCAGTTGAGTGAGCGCCATCGAGTTTGCGTGGTAATACGTATATCGCTCACTCGTGGAATTTTACTCGCTCATTCATTTTTCTTTTTTGATACATTGTTTTTTTTTCTTTTTTCTTTTTTCAATATAATTTTTTCTTTGTCTGAAAAAATCTGTTATTGTAATTTTAACGAGACGTTTGAGGTTAATTATGTACGTGAGATGATCGACGAGCAACGATAATGAAAGAAATACACGCGTATCCGTCGACCGTTCGATCTTGTTGGAACATGATTTTACGTCGAACAATGCAATAATGTTATTTCGTTGAATAGGAAAGATGAATAAACAAAATTATTATAATCTTGATGTGTGTTTCTTGTGTAACGACGTAATCGGTTAAATGGCACGCACGCATGCGCCTTCCGTAATTGGCAATGGCTCTCTTAGATATCGGGCATGATATCGTGTACCAACTGCTTAATCATAATGATTATTGTTATTTCAATAATATAATAGTAATAATGATATTATTAGATATTAAAAAAATAATAATAATAATATTAATGTAATAACAATAATTATTATATTGAAT
>JAPYZU010001951.1:0-15179 GCA_030523005.1 Tryphoninae sp. B BG-2022a
TTTTCATTCAAAACGCTTTAAGAAATGCTAATTATAAAAGAAAACGACTATGCTCAATGAAAGCTATGACAATTACAAACTATTTCCTGCAAAAACTTTATATATCTTACTATTATTGCTCGAGTTATCATCCACAATAGTTCAAAAAATGTGGTTTGAAGAAATATTCATTATACTTCAACTAGTTTTTTTTCAATATAAATTTACTTAACACAACTTTAATTGAGCTCCAAAAGATCATTCAGAGAATTTAAAATATTCATGAACCTAGCTTCTTTTTCGAAAAATGAATTCTATTAATTAAATAAAACACTATCTTACATTCCGAACTCGGAGAGTCTGAATTCGTCCTTGATGGATGATGAGTGGAGTTTTTAACTGTGGAACAACAGGTGGTGGACGTCGTGTTTTTTCCAAAGAATCTTGACACCAAACTTTCGTCTCTTCACGCAAATTCGACCAGGTCTTTTTTTGTCTCCAGATTATTTGACGAAAACTCCATGAATTTACCGTGGCTGAAAATTCTTCTCTCTCCATTGTTCGCCCGCTCGTTTCGACAGACATAATCGTCAAATCGTCTTCCCTCTCATTTGTTTTTTGCAGAAGTTTATCCGAGGAGTAGACGTAATTTGTTCTGTCAAAACTTTGATGAGAAACATTTTTTGTATCGTTGAGTCTCACAGCTAGAAATTCATCGCCCTGTAAATTGACAGAACGAACACTAGAAATTCCATCGTGGCGAATTCCTGAATTGACGAACTTCCATCCGTCGTACTGAAGAATCGTCAAACGAGCATGCTTCGTTAAAAAGATCAAAATGGCTGCACCGTTTGTCAACGAGCGAATTTCACTGGCGGACGAAATTTCCTGAAACGGAACGAAACGATGCCTGAAGTATTTATAAATCGTCGTCGATTTGTTTCCAGCCAGAGCAAGAAAATGTTCGTCTCGATGACGTTTCTCGATGTAAAAAGCCGTCGCGTCATTGGCACCTGAGAGTCTCTGAACGATAACAAACTTTTTCGTATCAAGGAGAAATTTTAAGATGAACGTTTTGGCTCGATCGATAACAACTAGGTGCATCGAGTTTCTGATCTGCAATGGTACGAGTCTCGTCGCACCGAAGTTCGTCGTTTGAATACGATCGAAGTGCTCGCCAAGCCATGTAAAAATCGTCAGATTTTTTGGCGAAGCGACGCCGAGATATATTTGCTCCATTCCACGCCAGAGGGCAGCATGAGTTGCATCAGACGTGTCGATGGTTTGTACTTTTTGCAACGTCTCCATATTATTTTCCCAGGATAAACGAATGACTAGAGCATCGCCGATTGTGCGCTGAACGACAAGAAGCGTCGCCGAATCGTAACTGTGGGAAATTATATATATCCCATTTTTCAACTCGTATTTCGCGATCGGCTTAAATTTCTGCCCCTGTGAATATCATAGATGCGAATTAAAATTTTTAGTGGGACAATTTTGGAAAAAAATTCGATGTTCGACACTTTCGAATGAGAAATATATTTACGACAGTTTAGGAATTTTTTTATTTGAATAGAAGTCATTTGAAAGAACAATTGAAGACTTCGTCTATCGAACGTTCTTACCTGATATCGGAACAAATACATCCCCGAAGAATTTAAAGCAGCCGCGTACCACCGATGTTGGTCTCCGCTCCTACCACCTTGACTTCCGCCCGAATTTCCGACGCTTTGGACGAAGAATGTCGCGTCAATTGCATCCGGTAAATGGAGGTCGGGTACATTTTCAAACCCATTTAATATTCCTATATCTGTGATTTTATTAAAAGGTGAAACATTGTTAACTATCTCGGAAGTTATAACAAATAATTAAAATTGAATAAAATTGCAGAATATCATCGGAAATGTGCGCTAACCTGGCATAAACGTTTTACAAAACAATTCAAATTTAAATTATGGTCCCTAACATGACTCATGCGCTGGAGATATGCGCAGTCTTGAAGTTGCGCATATCGGATGCGCATGAAATATATCGTCTCGGTGTCTCCACATGGGAAAAATCATCATAACGCGTTTATTATCTGTCAATATCAGCTGCACGACCTTTTCCGCTTCTAAATATCCTTCGTTAACCTTAACCTATACATCTAAATATCATCAAATATCTAAGTAATCCAGTTGGATTAGTAAAAATTGATCGATTCCATACATAGTGTAACGTGTGCGTCATTTTGTTACCCTTAGTTCTTTTTTTAAAACATAAAGAAAACCAAAGATAAACCAAATCAAGAGAAGTTAGTCAAGCACGACAGAACGGTGCATAAGAGTCATACGGTAGTTGACATAGACATATGTTAGAAACAAGTCCTGTTAATATAACCAAACATGTCAAATTTGAAAGAGATAAAAGAAAAACTTGGAGTTCAAATATGCGAACTGGAAGCGTTGCAATCCGTTTATCCGAAAGAATTAACGATCGTTGATCATGGCAATCTTGCGGATATAAACGAATATATTTCCGGCACACGCGAGGAACCTCCACAGAGACTCGAGTACTCCATCGATATTTCCGAAGTAAATATTTTTCAATTTTTATTTTGTCTGTAAATTGTATTGACATCTGTGACTTCCAAGACTGTTAAGCATCTATATCGTCGTAAATGCGAAGAGAAGTCTTATTACCCAGAGCAAAAAATAATTATTAAATCGATTTGAACAATGTTTTTTTTTACGAATATTATCACTACACGTTCAATGCTGCTTAAAATCAGTGATCTTTCTAGTTAAACTGACAGAGCCCTTGAACATTTGGAATACAAATAATACATTTTTTTAAAAGTACTTCAAAAAAACTGCTTCAAAATTTCTATACGATAATGTGTTTATGATTTCGACGATGACTTTATATAGTGTATTTATATTTTATCTTCAACTTGAAATATAATATTTGCACTTGTTTATTCAATGATATCTTTTTGTATACTCATTACTAACTGCACACCAAACAGTAGTATAGGAATTGTCCACCATTCCTTTTCTGTTTGTACTACGGTACAAAGGAGAAGAAGCCAATCCGTTTATTTCTTGGACAATAATAGAGAAATGAATGTATATATTTTCTTAATTAAATGCAATACAGTTGGCGCAAATATGTATTTAAATTTATGTATGCCATGCAAAAATCACAAAGCTGACGAATGTTGTGAAAATTACTGAGATAGCGAGTTCTCTGATGTAGACTTTACTGCTTAATCAATTATTATTACTTTATCAGTACTACTTGTTAACTCCTTATGTTCTTGATACTTTCAATATTTAAGTAATTCATGTTTAATCCTATTTTGTAAGTAAATTATCATGAGGATTGTGAGGAGGCATTAAGCGATTGTACTAATGCTTCAGAGATAAGGATGAAATTGTACTGGTTATTCGAAATAATTTGTTTATCATGTAGAAACAGAAAATTGATATGAAAGTTTATGTCATTGGGATGCAAACTATCAAGAATGTTGATTTCTTATTTGTAAATGCATCTTCTTTGTACATTAGATGGTTTGTTTCTTCCAAAATAAACCACAGATTATCTTGATGAGTCAAACTAAACCGCTTCAAACACTTCTTATCTGAATTGGCTAATGAGCGAAGTTAGTTTCGTTTTTGATAAAATTAGAAAACGATTTTTCTGTTTTACCAGGGATGTGTAGAGCTTCAGGTGAATTTACCATTCGATTATCCAGAAGCGAGACCAGATGTCTATACGAGAAGCTCATTGTTCGATCGTACACAACAGACACTAATGAATGAAGCTTTAATGAAATTCGTTGAAGAACAAGAACTTGGAGAACCATGTATATATTCCTTACTCACTTGGATACAAGATAATTTCGAGACCTATGTTCGGGACTCCAAAAGAACTGTACAGGTGGAGAGAAAGAAAAAGAGTGAACTGAAGAAAAAAGATGTGGAACCAGAAGATTTAATGTTTGCCCGATATTGGATCTATAGTCATCACATATACAGTAATTTGAAGAGAAAGGATATAGCTGATGAAGCAAAGGAAAATAACCTTTCGGGATTTTGCCTTGCTGGAAAACCAGGAATTGTTTGCATCGAAGGTGCAAAACATAACTGCGAATATTGGTGGCAGAAAGTATGTTTATTCATTTTTTCACTGTAGTCTCAGGTTATTTACGTTATGTGAAACTATGCAAAAAATATCTACATATTTAAAACTTTACTTGCTGACATTAATTTTTAACTAGCAATTTTCGTTTATTTAATTCTTTACAGATAAAAATTTTAAACTGGCAGAAGATACTCGTCAAGTTAATCGAGGATGAGGAGCTGGGGGACAAAAATTTAGAGTCCTTTAGAAAATTTACAGGATTCCAAGAGATATCATTTCCAACATTGGACAAACGTAATAATATGGGACAACTACTAAAATATCTTATCGAGCATCGTTGTCAACATGTATTTAAGGAGCTATTTGGAATCGAAGGAAAATCAGTCTTACCTGCTTAATGTCACATTAACTTATATTTATTAATGAGTTTATTAAGTTATCGTGTTATAATATTTTTATACCAGGACATGCACAAATTAAACGTCTCGTTTGTTTGACCAAACGAAGTGTAAAACTACTATAAACATATAAAATAATTAGAATATTATTGCTAACAAGTGTATATACATTGCCGATATTAATTTACATGCGTATGGATAATATACATTATATTAGTTTTTAGCTTAAATATTACTGATGCTAATGTTTATATTCTGAACGACCGACTACCAATTATTGCCGATAATCAATACATTTACATGATATCTAATACACTTACGCTTATCCGGATCGAGTTGGCGCTTAGCGCGCGATAAATTTGTCGACTTTTTCATTTTCTTCACGTATTCACTGACTTCACGGTCGATAGCTTTGTACAATTCGGGACTCGGCAATTGAGATTCTGCAAGGTTTTATTTCTTTCTATGAAGACGTGTCTAAAATGAATAGTCGGGCACAACCTCAACATTGAAATCTACCAGCCATCATTTATATCGAACATAGTAAATACATTAAATTGCAATACTTGTTCTGAATAATTAAAACATTTTCCGGACATTTAAGAGAATCTTTATCAATGTAGTTAATCAATGATGTTTTAATATAATTGATTGATAATTTAGTATTCTAGAAGCTAAAATATGAAGATACTGGAGAAATGTGAAAAAATATATATTTTTGTATATTGTTCCTGAAGAACTTAACGTGTTATCTTAACTTAATTTGTTCCTTTACATACCATAATTGAGTGTCAACTGATCGAAAAAATGTGTTGTTGATAAGAGAAAATGGTCTAAGCTTCCATCAATAGGCAACCCATAGCTCACGCTTAATATATATGAGAATATGAAGACAAATGAATTAAACTTTAACATCGTAAAGTACGTTCTTACATTTAGCAAGATGAATTGCGACTGTCAGCTATTCGAAGGAATCTGAAATGCTTACAAGTAGGTTTAAGTGTTTACATTTTCGACGTACTTGAATGGTATTTTTTTTCTCTATAAGTTAGGATAATAAGAACACCACTTGACTATATAAATGTGAAAGTACAATATGACAATGATTTCGGTAGGCTGATTTATAAGTAATACTGTGACGAGTAAGCAAACAAAATTTCTAATAGTAAGAAATGTTTGTAACATGCCCGATCCAGATCTAGCGAAAGGATTTTAATCCACGAGCTGCAGGATTTATGATAAAAAGTGAAAACAAAGGAGAATCTAAATCTATATGGCTTAATACTGAAATATTATTCCTCAATTTAAATAGATTGTCATTTTTTATATAACTCCAAATTGTTTATATACAGAGTCACTCTACCAATTGCTGTCAAAGTTGGAGAGTTTTGCTTTAATAGCACGTTCAACACTAACATTTTTTGCAATAACATATTTGTCTAAAAAGACTTAAGTTGATATGCTGAGCACCAAAGCAATCATAATTTTTTTTTTTTAATTTGAAATCTGGAACAGTTGCAACTACAGAAGAGGGATTGCTTTCTTATAGTGAATATTTGGCACAATATAAGCACATTCAGACCCTTTTCTAAATACAGTTTTGATTTTGTTGTATAGTTTTCTCGCTCAAAAAGGAACAAATGCTCCTCTTTTTATCTTTCATTCATTTATTGAGTTTACATATCAAAACAGAAGGAATGGGCGATTTTTCAAAAGTCTTGAAGATGTTTTATCAATTTATCGGTGAGATATAATGTAGAAATTTATATTCCAATATAAATTTCTGGAAGAATAAATATTAAAGGCTACCAAATGTTAAGGATCATTTTTGTGATATGTTGAACGCGTAAAAAAATTGTGAACTGTACATAATATACGTTACATACTAAATTACATTAGTTATAACGTTTTGTTTAAAAAGTGCACGAAGACACTTTAAACTACTTTATAATTCAAATACATAAGGAACAAATTTTATCTTATTGTAGCATATCGTTGAAATTCATTAGTGAGAAATAGTCCAGGAATGTGAGGAGCGGGTGGACCAAGAATATCTTGTGCTGGACTGTGAACTTTTATCTGTCTCATATGTGTGTCTCTGCCATTCTGATGGTTGCTTATCACTGCAATCTGAATCATAAATGTTCTTATCGGCCTTTCGTTCATATCTTTGATTGGCACAATGACCCACCCACTGGGTTCATTGAGATCCATTACTTCCACTTCCTGAAGATCATTGAAATTTGTTCCAGCCCTGATACTTATTCTGTAATCACAAAAATTACAGATTCAAACAATGTAGAAAAATTGCATTGTAGTAGAAGGTAGAAATCTGGCATATTAAACAACATGTTTTTGGAATTATTTTATAGGCTTGAAATCTTATTTATGTTCATATTATATATAAAAGGAAACATTATTTTTAAACTGATAGTTTTTTACAATTTTGCTTAATAAGTCAATCAGCCTTAATTCCTGTTGCAATACCTACAAATATATATGACTTTAAATCTGTTCCTCAACTTTAAGGAGATATATATCAATGAAAACAAATGTATACCTGCTAGGAGTATAACTCTCATCAAGTTTGTAATCTGTAAAAATACATATATCCCGAATCGTAGTCTTTTTTCGAAACTGTATATTGACAAGATGTGGTAGTTGACCATCCGATTGCCAATATGTTTCTGTTATATTATCACGCAGTTGATCGACTCCAAAACCTGGTTTGCAACTGGACAAGCTCCATATGGCATGATTTCCTACCTCCCGAATTCGGCCAGCAAGAACTTCTTGCACAGGATCGATATCTCCTGTGAATAAATAAATAAATATTGTATTGTCAATAGTTATGAAAACACTGTATCGAAAATATTTAAAAATCCATTTTAATTTGAAAAATGTTGCAAATTTAATTTTATCAATTTAAATGCACTGAGACTGATTATAGTTTAAGTTTTCGGGCACAGAATTAATATTAACTTCAATACTACTCGCCTCCACCACTGTTTTTATTGCTCATATTTGAGGTTATGATACTGTCAAAACGGTGTCAAAGCATTCCTCTATATCCTCTATTGCTGGCTGAATTTTTGGCAACAGGCATTGAGAAAAGAATTATAGAGCCTGTGCTCAATTGCCTATTCTTCAACACAATATTTTTTAACTTTCCGATGGCAACAAAGGTTAAAAAAAAATATCAGAAAGACTATGTGAAACGAGTATCAACTCAAATGGGGCAAAAAACGCATCACAAAATATCCAAAATATATTCCGTTGAAGGCTTGCAGATTTTGCCACTCGTGTCGCCTCAAACGTTCGTAACTGACCTTAGCAGTATTTCCACTAAGTAACAACCGACCGCCTATTTTGACATTTCAACTATACCAATTTCAAGGATGGTTTATACCGTTTACACTAATTATTACACACGTGTGGTTACAAAAAAGGAATGACAAAGAAGTAGGTTACTAAATTCATTATTATGATGTATAAAAACTGTTTTCCCAGTGTAATGATTGATTAAAAAAACTTGCCTTGAACTGTCTTGTGTGATCTTGTTTTACAAAAGTGATCCAAACCAATTTTGTTTACATCGTATTCAATGTTTATCATACTTACAGCGTGGTTGGTTCAAGGTGGTGATCCAATTTCCAGACTTAGCACAGGTAGAAGATATTGAAAACCTTATAGTAGTATTATTTTCTTGAAAATGATTAACCTTTCAGATAAAGGAAGATGATAATGCACTACGCCCAACAATTAACCGTTTCCATATTTCTCCTGGGGTACTAAGAGTTCAAGTATAAACGGTGATACATGGCGGGATATAAAAATACGGAGTTGGTAAATTGAAACATATTTCAATTTTATATACTAACAATGTTGATCGTCAGTCTCAAATTATTTAACTTAGCATGGTCATAAAGCATAAAGCAGGATATGGAGACGAAAAATATGTAGGAGGGTTGCACGCGCAATGGACAATATAAAGAAACAAGAACTTACTGCTCACAGCAGAAATTTAAATATATTTTCTGCTCATTAGACTCCTATAAAAGTAAGGGCTTAATTGTTCTAAATCCAATCCTGCGCTCATCATATTGCTCTTGCTTCTCGATTATATAATGATCGTTAAATATTGTCTAAACATGGCACTAAGCAGATAGATCACCGAATATAAGAATTTTCGATGAATTACCATATACATTCTAACAACTACATTGGTGATTTTGCTGTTTTCTTTTTCTGAGTGTCCACCTTAATCTCTGTTTCTTTTCTTCCCGCATTCCTTTATTAAATATTGCAACGTACCGATACGCCATCATTATAATTTTATACACCGTAATGACGCATTACGTTTCACGCAATGACATCGCTAAACAAACCGATGTAAGATTACAATAGGATGTCACGATCGCAAGAGCACTTTATGTTTATTGAATCGGAACGTCTCGATTGCTCTGATATAGATGTATATGTATAGATTTTATGGTATAACGTTCATCAATAGTCGAAGTCGTACATAAGGTATATATGATACATGCTTTATCAGATGTTGTTGATTATGTAAGGCAGCCATAGCATTACGTCTTATTCATATTAGTGCTCAATCTGTTAAAATTAAATTTGCAAGCTTTTATACATCAATGGACAGTAAATTAAGAGGTCTTGGATTATTCTTAGCATGGCAAAATAATAACGAGCGTTTAGGGAGATCTATTTTAAGATTTATGCCATAACTTATAATCAAAACGTATATTGAGAACCGATAAAGGATCTTCAAGAAGGAAAAACTGCTGTTATACAAATTGAAAGTTTACACCAACGCTGTAGTCCACTCTTCATTACAAATAATCGAACATTAACGATTTCGTATGTGCACAAAATATCTCATTACTTTCCCTTGATCTCTAGAAGTTTGAGAACAAACTTCTTTTTGTTTTTAATTGAGCAGTAATGCGATCAGAACATATCGCCTGAGCTACCTTAAGGGTAGTTATATTCTTTACGCCTTTTTATGTCGTCCATTAATTTACATATAATTTTAATGAATCATTGATTGATTCAGACTGTTCGTCACAGCTTTTATACTTCCTCAGACTGGTATCGTATAACTTTATATCGTTATCGAGTAAACTGTTTATTCGAATCGGGAAACAGATACAGTTGCCATCCGATAGTTCATAATTGTGATATCAGATAAATTAGCAGATAATAATGATTATTTAGCATTTCCAACGTTTCAATACAATTTTCGAATACGGTATGTTCAGTTGTGCACCGTCTCAAAATTGTGTATCCTACATTCTTGATATGAATTTATAGTAATGTATGAATATTCTAGGCATTATCCTTGCTTTTATGTGCGGAAGATGAGTGTTTTTCTAAGTGTAACGAAACAGTCTGAATCGATGACAACTCGTTCGTCCATCTGACGAACAATGTACAAGATACAATCGCAAGTAACTCAAATAGTGAACAAACTTTCTCCCTATAGAAATCTCACGGTGTATTAAAAAATATATATGGAGCATGAATATTTTGAATGTACAATAGTTTGATCGGGGTGTACGAGGTTTCTCTACTATCCGTCGCCTATTATGTTTTCAATTCCAAACTAAATTCAATAGTCTATGGCTGTACAGTTGGCGAAATGAGCGAGACTATTTTGGTGAATTCTCTTTGTTATCCGATTTACAAATCATTACTAGTTTAAAAAGAAATTAACTCGCTATAACGAAGAAGAAAGCAGTGCTTCAGATATAGCGCTACAGTGTTACCGTGAAAATATAGTGGTACTCTATTTGTGAGTACCTGCATAGGCTTCAGAATAATATACATCAGATTCATAACTTCGTGATTAGCACGGTTGCTATTATCGTGTAAAGTACCTCGCTTTGTCCTGATTACAAACATTATGAAGACCATTTACTGTATTTGCTTCCTTATGAAGATTTATTCAGCGTTCCAACGATGGAATATTCAGATCCTTTTTTTGTCAAGTTTAACATTTTTTCCTCATGCTAAGTTGAGTCTGTTAAAGTCTGAATCCTTCGAGGCCAATTATGATCCACCATAACTTTTCAGCAAATATTACAAATCCATTACTTTACACAATAAACAGCAGTGCATTTATATCGTGTAGGAACTCTCTTGTGAGTAACACGTGAACAATAAATTGCGATTCAAGTATATCGCTCTGTGATTGAATAGAACATTATGAAGATTGAAATATGTGTACTTTTGTATTTCTTTTTTTCAAATTGGTTTTTATCTTGTGATATTCTTGACGAGTTTTGAGTTATCTTTGCAAAATTCCCGTGGAATCTCATCCTCAATGAAGAGTTTTCAATATTCGTTGCGAGTGAGTTGAGAAACAATGATAGTTTTCGTGGGAGATTTACAAGACGATGATGAAGTATGTGAGTGTGTGTGTGTCTATGTTTGTGTATGTGTGAGCGAGACGTTCGTTCGATGCCTTCTTTACCGCGCGTTTTTGTTTAAACTTTTTTACACCCAAGGTAAACAAGCGTATGGGACACAGCTATTTGAGTCATACACGAAAGGCAGCGAATGTCTGCCTTTTCGTCAGTGCTGATGACCCTGGAAAGGATCTAACGGCATTGCTCTATGTCCCTGCATATTGGCCTGCTGCTGCTGCTGCTGCTGCTGCTGCTGTTGTTGTTGCTGTTGTTGATGCTCGACTGGGACACTACCAGGACCCGGTTGTTGCAACGGTTTGTGTTGCGACATTTTCCGGTGTTTCAAACCGGTCGCCAAGTACGAGAATACGCAGGTTACTGCATAACAGATTTCCCGTGCCTGTAATTAAGCCATAGAATTAATTAATAATTTCATGCTTGTAATTTTCATAATGTCATGCTTCTTAAGAAAATATCTTTCTAATTCTTCTCGAGTGATCTGACGTATTTCCATTGATCACAGACAAAAATAACGTCAACTTGATTCATTGAGAAATTTGATGGATTAATAATGTTTGTCCCAATCACTGGTACTCACCATGGATGACTTATATTTACGTTGAATTACTTGTCTAGTTTTTGGATCTGAAAAGAATAAAATAAATATTTAATGCCAATGAATTATTTTCCGATGATTATCATATCATAATTATTTTAGGAAGGATATAGAAATAAATAAGTAATATGATTTCAAAGAGTGGTGAAAGAAAACTAGCTTGTGTAGCAAGACATTAAAAAACAAAAATTTCAATTTCTGAAGAAAACTCAAACCATAGTTTAGCTTGTTATAACAAAAGAACACACACACAACCTTTGAAAAGCTTTATGTTAAACCGCTGATATACTCACTGAATTCTTCCAAAACGAAGATCCCACCATTCTGAGTAAAGCACTTGCGGATATGATCGAATCTTACAAAGAACTGCAAATAACCCAATTTCGTCCCATTAGTCAAGATCAAAAAATTAGTGTTGTCCTTATCGATATATCATGCTTTATTCGTTATTGTTTACGCGTACAAGTCTTAATTGCGAAAAGTTTTCGAGAATATTTTAGTCTTCTTGTTTCTTTCCATTGCACGTGTCGAACAATACTTCATTATCATTTTCACTTATCGAAATTGCAGACTTCCGGAAATAATTCATATTCCCGTTTTCGTCCTGAGCAAACAAACGTTGTTTCATCTACGAAGACTCTTCACCACGTTTATCCCAAGAGACTGTTTCTTTTTTTGTTTTTATTACACTAGAGAAAATAAATTGAATCGTTCGACGTAGCCATATGAATTTTAAATTCGATAATTGTGATATTGATTGGTACTTTTCTCAATGCATTTTGAAGTCTTAAAATCATTCAACTTTTAAGAATCATGGTTAGCTAATATTCAAGACTTCTTGTTTCAACATTTATTTTTATGTTATCCAAGTTCCTACTAAAGTGCAAACTTTAGTGTGAATCTAAATGAAAGTTCAAGGTTTGAACTTATCGTTAATGTTGATATTAATGATATTTGATCGAGCAATAAAAAAGCTACGTGAAAATACTTTTGTTAGATATTTTTGATTTGATATTCTCACTTGCAAAGTCAAACTTTTTATATGAATTGTATTTTTGTTTTTGTCGAACCTTTCATATTTATTTAATCCAATCCTAATGCGAACAAGGCCTGTTTTTATTCGAGGATATATCTGAATGTATGTAAGTTTTTTTACTAGTGTACTTCTGAAAGCGGAGGACTATGTACACCGGTCAGGAGTTGATACGTGCAGTGTGCATACTAATCGTCGATTTCAAATTGTTATCTAGAAATGTTTTGATACGAAAATCATGAAAGTTGCAAATTGGAGGAGGACGAGAGAGTTTTGCTTAGATGGTCGTTCAGGCTAAATATATATTAAACAATGAAAGGAAAAGAAAATGTTTCTATGTAATCTTGTCACATCCATAGAAAACAAATATATCCAAAATACAGAATTTCTCATTGTTTATATCTCGGATATACTTCTGGGCGAATATATTTCGCTTATATCCTATAACAATAAATTATATTTCACTCGGTCTAACAATCGTATCAACAATCACAAAAAAAGAACAAAATTAATTCGAAACTAAGTTATTGTTTTATTTGTCAAAAATCTTGATCGTTTACAAGTCGTATCAATCGTTTAAGAAGAATCAAACAAATTTCCTCGTGGCACAATAATTTATGAGAAAAAAGAAAATTGTTTACAGCCCCATTTTCAATTCCAACAAATCTTTAAAAATAAACCAAGTAAAACAACCTGTGGACCAATATAAAGCTAGAACAAAATCAAATAAAAATTGAAAAAATCTTCCTATCTATACAAATAAAATAGTGAACAATTCTTCTTTGTCTTTGTCCGTTTTAATAGGACGTTCGTTAGACCGGAATAAGTTGAATCTTTCTGCAGGTGTAAACGTACTAAGTACTATTTCTTTTTTTTCAGGTAATACTTTCGTACATCTTTAACCCTTTGAGACCTGAGTACTTTCAAGCTTATGTGGTCCACAGACGTATAGGCTGATTCATATATACGTCCTTAGAGCTCAAAGGGTTAATAATCGCCGTTGAACACAGAGGCATGCAACGAGATTATAAGCAGAGGTGGGACGAGGTTTCATCGAGGTATACAAACAGCAGAATAAGGCAGAGCAATAATATACAAAGTCGTGCAAGCGATTAATTCAAGCAGCTGGCAGGCAACTCCGGAGATGGCCTAAACGCATCTTACAACGTTGGATTTGCTTCAGCGTTCATACTTTATGCTAGATGTGCATTTATATTTCTATATAATTCAGCGGTGGACGGGGTTTAGAACCGCTACTAAATGATGGATGCGGCATAGTATATATAGTTGCAGTTAATTTGGATTATAATTATACTTGTATTATACGCATTATATTTAGTATATATAAATCGAATCAATATGGTGTTGAGTAACAAAGGAAACAGAAAAGAAAAATACAAATTTAAATTCGTAGAGTGTGCTGGGCATCCGGCGTGGGTTGTGTGCGTGCGATTGTGGGTGTTATTTATAATCGTTTCGTCGATTAAATAATGTTCAACGAATAACGAAGGAGACACGAAGATGGGGAAAAACGAGATGAGGAAAGGAAAAGAATGTAAAAATAATTCACGATTGTAAAGAGTCACGTTGCAGTGCCATGCTCGTTCAAATTACCAGTGTCGAATGAAAATAATCCCTATGAGGTTGATTTACATTTGACTTTTGGCCATTTTTTTGTAGCTGACTCTGTTTTCATGATATAAACGTGTAACAAAAACTAAATTGCTTTCTCAAGCTCTTCCTCGTGGTATTCTATGATTCCCTAAACTTTTTTTAACAATCTATTTTCTCAAAGTCAATGTCCGAGAAGAAATATTCAATTTCCACAAAAAAAGGAATTCTTACTGCCCTTCGCAGTCTTTATATTTGTTATAACATGCTGAAAACTGCTCCGTCAACTGTTACCGTTGGAAATAAAAACGAAAAATACTGAGACAAAATACTCGACTCAGTGAAGGATTTGGTTTTATTTTAAACTGATTGGAAGTTTCAGTTTAGATTCAAAATACTTCAGGAAACTTGAACGATATTCTAATAGAAATTCGCACGAGAGGGCGACCTAAAGTTGTCACCGTGTGTTTTAGTCCAAATTTTGTAAATGTTGAAAATTTCGCTAAAATCATGGCGCATCGACGGTGTTTATTTTATCTCTAGAGAATTCGGGGTATAATTGCTGATAAGTGAGTCGACTATAACGACATATTTCATGAAACATCTATCACAACTAACACCGATCAGTGGTAGGAAAACAGTGAGGTAAGACAGAGCAGATCTATTTAGTTCATACGCAATTCGTATTATAATAGATGTGTTATAATAATAATAATAATAATAATAATAATAATAATAATAATAATAATGATAAAAAGTAAATAAGCATTTCCGTAAAACGGCCAACACTGAGTTATAATTATTAGTCAATACTGAATTGTTAACAAACAATGATTCGTTGAGTAATACCTCGAAATCCTGTTTGTCCAGCCAGGGCAATGTCGACGCGGACAGGATAAGGAAACAGAAAACAGAAAGAGAGAGAAATTAAGATTTCGTTTTTTTAAAGATACATATATATATATATATATATATATATATATATATATATA